>JABSTT010001668.1:0-59999 GCA_013339685.2 Hyalomma asiaticum | reverse complement strand
ACGTGAGGTTTTTTCGTTTATTTAAAGAGAACGCTGCTCTCACATTCCTGTGACGCGCGTGGTTGCTTTGATTGTTTCCGGTGAGCGCCGTTATCACTTTCTGTTACTCGCAACGTGGGCTGTGTTTATCTTGCACGTGCCTTCGGGAACCGTGTCGACCATTCTGGAATCTTTGCATGTCTGACGCGCAGATTGAGTGACTTCTGGAATTCCACACATAATGCGAGATTGCGTTATGACGCGTGTATGAAGCCCGACGCATTGCACCATTTGTCAGTCTTTCCGTCGGCCGAAGACAGTTCACGCCGCTATTGCCGTGCATCGTCATTGGCTTTGTTTTGCTCGCCACAAGTTCGCCCGTAAACAGTTTGCCTGACGTCGTCTTGGGTTCTACGTGCTTCGCCTTCATTGCTGCGTGCGTCACGACCACGTGACATCTGGTGGAGCTGCTGGGTAGTCCGTGTACCGCACGCCCCCGTCGAGCCGTGAGCCAAGCCTACGCCGCCAACACGACGACTCCAACCCGGTCCTTAAAGCTGGCCGCAGACAAGGACTCCCGCCAGAATACCTACCGCTTCCCGACAAGGACAAGAAGACAAGGGCTGCAACGAAACCAGCATCCACGGAGGCAGAAGCAAGGTCTCTAGCAACCGTGATCGTAAACCAACCCTCCTACCATCTGCTGATAGCCATACGAAGACCTGGAAAGCTGGCTAGATATCTACGGCCGCGTTGGAGCCCTTAACAAGTGGGACCCCGACGGTGAGCTCCGCCATGTATATTTTTATTCGGAAGACGCCGCAAGGACTTGGTTCGAAAACCGAGAGTCCACGTTTTGAACCTGGGACGACTTTCACGCTGCTTTCCTGCACACCTTTGCAACCGTCGTGCGTCAGGAAATAGCCGCATCGCTTCTGGAGACTCGGTAGCAGCTCAAGAATGAAAATGTAGGGATCTTTGCGGAGGAGATGACGCGACTTCTTCGCTATGCCGACGCCGACATGTCTGACGAGAAGGTTCGCCCCCTCATGAAAAGAGTGAAGCAGGAGCTCTTCGCCGGGTTAATAACAAACCCGCCGAAGGCTGTCCAGGAGTTCCTTACCGAGGAAACGGCTGTCGAAAAGATCCTCGATATGCGCACACGGTAATACAATTGGCGCTTGCTAGACTACCGAGATTTCCAAGCACTCTGCCCCGAAGACCTACTTGAGACTATAAGGGCTAATGCTCGCGAGGAACTGCGCCGTATGTTCTCGTCGTCTGAGCCTCAAGTAGCCTCCCTCGAAGACATCGTTCGCGAGGAACTACAGTGATCGCTGCCTGCCCCCGAACCACCACAACCCAGCCGGAGGCGATGACCTGAGCCGCTGCTGCACGGCGAGCTGCCGCCACTCCTCGCCCCCGCCAGGACGCAACGCCTGCGCAGTTTCGCCAGCCACCGCCGCCACCTCCGACGCCATCCCGCTCGCCATTAATCTAGTGCGCGCCGAGGAAAAGTGACCTTTGCCGCACACCCTACCAACGCCCACTATGTCACCACTGTGGCGAAGCCGGGCGCACCTACCGGTGCTGCCACTACCGTGAGATGTCATTGGCTTTGTTTAGGTGGGCACAAGTTTGCCCAAAATAAACAGTTCGCCCGACATGGTCTTGAGTTCTTGCTTCGCCTTCAGTGCTGCGGGAGTCACAACCACATGAAAATATTGTCAAATACAAATGCGGGGCAAGAATTGTGTTACTTGCTTTTTTTATTGAGTGTTTGTGTTGGTGAAACATGACGCACAAGTAGGTTAAAGGGCAACTCTGGCGATTTTTTACAGTGCACTGATGTTAACCAAATTTTCAATGTGTATTCATCTCGGTACTGTATACACAACACCAGGCAGTCGCAATTCATTTAGCTCTCCTGAAAATGAATTTTAAATAATTTTAGCCGATTCCAATGCGGGCCACCCTGTGTTTTTGACGTCATCACCTTCAACTCTGCCTACCAGAGCTCGTGGGCTTTCAAAACCAAACGGCGATACTTCAGCGCTTAAATCGTCGCTGTCAATTTCAGAAAAGATGGAACAACGCAAAATACATCGCGGGATGACATCGCCACTGTCATTTTTTTCTGGCACTTGCTCCATATTCATGGTAGCGGGGAGGCTGTGACATCATTGCATACGCTGCACGAAGCGTCTACCCGTTTCGCTTTCGGCTTGATCACGCCTTTTCGGTCACCTCTTTAACATTATCAGTGCGTTTCTGACCACACTGACCCACCATGGCTGCTACGGGACTATCAGTACCATTGGAAAACATCCATACAGGATCATGGTCGAAAAACCGCCGGAGTTGCCTTTAATTCAGCTCTCGTTGCAAGATCTCTGTTACGGAAATATAAACATTATACGTAAGAATGCGCAGACCACTAAGCGCGCGGAAACCTCTGTAAATATTTTTGCACTACACCGCTTTTTAAAGGCTCAGCTGTTTAAGGGGAAGCAGTTCCCTGCAGTTTCCTGAGAGATAACGGCGGAGATGTCACGCAGAACGGGAAAACCCTTTCCGTTGACCGGATACCTACACTGCTGTACGACTGTGATTATGTGAACGAAAGCATAGAAAGATGGTCGCGGGTTGCGCAGAAGGGTAAAGGGGAGCCGCACTCGCTCGCGAACCACAACCCTCATTCTTGACCTCAGCCGATTGTTACATGACCATGATAGCGACAGTACTATGCAATAGATACTCAAAGATAGAAGGAAAGAAAGAGGGAAAGAAAGCATGAAGGGAACAGGGAAAGAAAGAAGGAAGGAAGGAATTAAAGAAGGAACGAAGGAAAGAGAGAAAGGAAGGAAGGAAATTAGGAAGGAAAGAGGGAAGGAACGAAATGTCTCATGTGGCGCACAAGGGAAAAGCGGACTAGCACTTGCTTTCTACTTCTACCAGAATCCTTGCCATCAGGCCACTGCCACGCAGATCTGTTGGCCTAGCTCCACTTGAGGGGTTTCGAATGTCGAGTGTTTCTAGGTTCACTTTCGGGCAGCAATCGATTCCAGAGTTGTTAGGTCCCTCCGCTACGCTGTAACTACGACAGCCGCCGTGTTCACGTGCACCGTATCTGGAAACATCATATGGAAGAGCGTGGCGAGGTACACCATCGGGAAGGGCAGTTCCTGTTCTTGAGAAGGTAACTTTGGGATTGGTAGGTGGAGGAGGATGAGTAAAAAAGAGTAGTTCTTCGAATGACCCCGCCCTGCTGAGGGTTGCCTTTCAGAATGATCTCATAAGAAATGCGCGCCACTTTTTTCGCGCACGGAAATTGAGTGCAACGCACCAAATCGGAAACAAACCTGTTAAGAACTTGAAGCTTCACATGCATCACGTTGTTTTGTTCACAGAGCGGTGCCAAGCAGGCCGAATAACTGCGCCTCGGAGTTGTTTAAGGCATGATAATTGCACACTCTTTACGACAGCAGTTGTTTCGGCACCGAAGTGTCTCAAACTAAGTGCACGCGCTCGAACTACGTGCTAAGCAAGTGCTCAAACTATGTGTGCGCGTGTGAAATCTTTCATTCAGTAAGAGCTTGTAGGCCCCCAAGGGTACCTTACAGATGAGGAGTCGTTATTCCGGAACCCCGCTGAATAAGACCGCGTCCTGCGCCCGTTGGATTAAAGCCCTTTGAGACTCCAGTCCTGAGCAATTGTGCAGGGCTGCCTGACATCCCTATTGCAAAACCCAGAGCCACTGAGGGCCAGCGTCCAGCGCCATGCATGGCTATGCGCCAAGTGTGGCACTGCATACTGGCACGCTGGCGTGCCACTGGATACTGGCAGGTGCGGGTTACTGGCACGCAAAACTGCTTTAGAGCAAAAAAAACGTGTTTCGTCCCTGCCATGCATGCTAAATAATAAAAAAACCATAAAAAGCGTGAGGATGCATTACAACAAAAAATAAGAAAAGGAACATTATGAAAAAGAAAAGCTATTGCGAGCAGGACTCGAATGCGGCACTTCGCCATTGCCAACTGAACACGCTACCACAAGCGCCACGCCAGCACACAGCAGCGCATGCGAAACAGGTTAGTGGGCGGTGTGGCTGCCGTCAGACTTCATCGTTTGCAGTGGTACACACAAGACGAACGTGCTTTTTATGCGTAATTGAACCTAACACGTTTGTCAGACAAATGAAACAAGCCGCCGATCACTCATGACTTTCGAATAATGGCGACAGCAGTTAGTATATTATAAATTCATATCGTATACTAAAAATATAAGTAGACCGACGGGCAGAGACTATCGGCTGTTACGGCCGAGCTCGACAGACTTTTTTTTACTCTTACAAATAGTCTACATGTATGTAGATGCGTTTTGTGTAGACTATAATGCCGCTCAGTAATTGAACGTGTACTTCAGGAGGGACTCAGCTGTTTTCTCGCTCAAACGGCGATAATTTAGGACAGCGGCTGTACCAGTGTCTGATATACACAGGTTCATCGAAGCTCACAACTATTGATCGCTTCGCCAAAAGCAAGTGCAATGCAGTGCGAAACACCTCATCTTCTTTGCTGTACTGAGCCGTACTGAGCGACAAATATGTGTGATAACATTTCAGTCACAGAAGAGTGCGGGAGCAACTTTCCGTGACATATATCTGCTTGCTCAAAGCGCGTCGCTTGGATGTTCGCGGCTTCATCTTCAAGCAACACGCAGAGATACCAATCATCTGTTCAGGTCAACCGATGCCAAGGCCGTACTGAGCAGTTATTTTGATTCGTCAGAGTCACGTATTCTTAAGGCTTCGAGCACTGTTCACGTGTAGACGGACTCGGCCGGTGCGGTATACTAGCTTCACTGGCAACATACTGGGACAGAGCGATCAGGAGTCGGCTGCTTGCGAAAGCTGATGATGTTGTCAATTACATCAAGAAGCTTTCTCACCTTTTGGCGCACCTAGAGTAATTGAATGTGCAGATACACCAGAGGTGCGTTTGCCGCATGGTGATACCGATCAGTGGCTTCTTGTTTTTCTTTTTCTGCGTGAGTTTGGAGGCGTTGAGAGCGTGATTAAATGAACGTTATAACTGCGCGGCGATGTAAAATTTCACTGTTGTCTGCAACGACTTCTCCAGACAATGAACACTACAGCAAAACTATCACCGGAGTACTTCCTTGACGCGACGTTGCGCGTCTAAGCTAAGCGCAGAAAAATGCACAAATATAAATATTCACAGCTGCTAGCACTCAACGCACTCGGAAACCGTATGCCGCGAATTGCTGCATACTGTAGCTCACAGCGATGAAGTACGGCCAAGCCGTGAATGTTCGCACAGTCCTCACACCTAGCGAAATCAGCTAATACTGGCCCCAGTGCAGAACATGCGCTTGTTAAGCCAGCGCCAGCGTCTCTTAGGCTGCTTCCAGTGTGTTCCGCACTCGTGCCAGCGCGCAGCCTCCCAGTGTACAGCGCTATCCAGCGAGCCTCTCACTTGTAGCTGTGCATTCCAGCTATGCCAGCTTGTCCCAGTACAATGCCAGCGCACACCAGTGCAAGCCAGTGCTGCCAGCGTCCCAGTGTGTACCGCCCAGTGAAGTGTCATCCTTCCCAGCGCGTTTCGAGAGCTTCCAATGCAGAAAACGTACTCAAAATGCGCTGGGTGCACTGGTTTTCGCAATAGGGATGCCTCTCCAGTAGCGTAAGGGTAGAGAGAAGGGAAGGATTCATCGGACTTACCCACACCATGTAAAAGTTTTCAGAGACTTCTCCACAGTGAAGGCACGACCCGTCAACTTTCGGGTCAAAATATTTGACGATCGTAGGACACAAGGTGTTGGTCTGCAGGCGCCTTAGTGTTCACTCATTGGCCTTGCTGAGGCCCCTAGCAGGGACTGAGGAATACCGATGGAGTTCGCAATACTGCACCAGAATTTCTCGGAATCGCAGAAGCGGTTGCCTAATCTCTGATCCGGAGATATTTTCATTGGCTCTGCAGGAGTCTGTAATATTAACCCTGGAGTTTGCATGCGAGGAGGCAAGACCCATTGCTACCCGCTCATCCCGCACGAAGTTGAAAGCTCGATAGGAGAGCCCGTTAGCGCGTTGGTCCTGGTGAACTCAGCGGCCACGCAGAATCCGGTGGGCGATGGCCCTGTCACATCGACACAGTATACAATCTGCTAGGATCCGTCCCCAGCCGGCGTCTCCAGTCGGCGCTTCATGTCGTCGTTGCTGGGATGCTAAAGCAAGCGGGCAAGCTATGGTTAAATAAAGGAAACTGTAGATACAATGGCATTAGCTACGCGATGGCCGATTGTACAATAAATGTACATATGTATGTAGTTCAGGCACGAAACCTGCATGCTATTTATGACATGAGTTGTTCCGCTCCAGTCAAGTGATGTCTTCTGCCTCTGTTTGCCCATTATCGCCTACTGAGCGGTCAATGACTGCATTCCCTGCACCTCCTCAGGTTTGATGTTCGTTGAGCTGCAGTTAGATTACAGTTAGATTTCAGAAGAAAGATGTTTTTAGTTCTGTCATTCTCTTTTTAACACGAAAGCCCGGCCTCATTTCCGGGGTCAAGCAAGAAATCGGTTGCATGCTTCCGTAACGGAAGTGGCTGTATGAAAAATGAAGAGATTTACAATGAAAAAGCACCGCCCCCGCTCGGACTCAAACCAACGTTCACCCAGGGTGCGACCATAGCAGCTGGGAACATTACCGATGTAACACCGCAACATTGATGATACGGGGTGGAGAGAGCCGGGCATTTATATTCTCACTACAGCACTTTACGCGTTTCATCTAAGTGATGTCCAATTAACACGAAGGTTTTAACAAGCAAGATTACAATTAGATTCATCTCGCCTCGTTTCCACTGCGCTCGTGGTTGGCTTAGCTTTGCTACGGTGCTACCGCCACCTAGGAACGACAAAGTGTGGGACATTGGCGCGTCTCGGCCCGCGGCAGCCAGTCCCGGCCGGCTAGCCAGTTCAGGGCCGTCACGCCCAGCCGCGTCCACCAGCGTCCCGCCGTGCTCCGGCCCAGCCTCGCACGCTGGCACCAGCGTGCGCCACGCACTGCCCAGTCACCTCGTCCTCGTCCTCTACACCATCGTCGTCCTCTCGCAGCGTCCCTTGGCGGTGATCCCCAGACTCTCCCCCCCTCCGTGGTTGTGATGGCACTGGTCCACAACGGCCCGCACGATGGTCGATGCCCCACCAGCGGCAGAACATCGAAAGCTGGGGCACCGAGCGAGGTGGTGAAGGAAGCCAGGTAGCGCAGCGCCAGGCATAAGGTCTTGCAGGATCCCGCGGTCCTAAACCTCCGAAGGTCTTGCAGGAACACGCGGGACTTAAACCAAACCCGGGCACTGTAGCACGACCGATCGTCATTGCCAACTTCTCTTAGAGTAGTGCACCCAGCAGGCAGCTGGTGGGTGTAGTCGCTCGACCATGGAGTCGATTGCAGAGACGCCGGCCAGCCATCACAGATGAGCAAACACGTGGGAGGGTGTCAGAAGCCGCATCGGGACGTCGAAGGTGCCGCCCATAAGTAAAAAACCCCTTGAAGTCGGCCCAGCCCGGCTCTACGGACCGTCGTCTGCCTTGCTACTTCACGCATCATCCTCATCATCGTTCTCCAGACTTTAATCTCCGTCGGGGTCGTCCCCTCCTTTGTCGTAGTCCTCAAAATCCGGAACTGCATCAACATCGTTGCAGAGAGTGAAAGGACCGTCACGTTCGCTCACGTGTGGTGCGGTGAAAGATGGATGCGGTACACGGTAGGCAGGCAAACACACATATATTCAATGGGCACACTCAAAGGACATGTACAAACAATAAAAAGAGTTAGGCTCGCGGGCTACACATTGTCTTTAGCGGGCACAGTTCTCAAAAAGCAAAGTCACATGCATGTGTGTACGCTCACGTCTCCGTAGACACCGGTAGGGGGAGTCGTCGATGGGGCGACTTGAGGGACGCGGAGGGCAGGCGAGGTTGTGGAGCTCGAACGCTGGTGGCGGCTCTAGCTCTCGGACGCAGCACGGAGTGGCGTCGGCCCAGTGCAGGTAAAGACCGAAACCCGAAACCCGTAGGTAGCGGCCACAATGGTCACCCGGCGAGGTCAGGCAGCAGTCGCCAGCGAACGACGTTCGCAGGGCCGGTCAGGAGGCTGCCCAGCACTTCAGCCCGGGTAGCCGTCTTCAGACCTCGGCTCCTCGAACGGCGTCTTCTGCCTTCGTGGCGCCCGTCCTGCTCCTCGTGCCTTCCTCCTACTGCTTCTTCTTCTTTTTCTTTCCGCTCCGCCACGTGCACCCTTTTTTCCGCGACGCGCCGCGTAGGTCGTCGACCTTCGTCGTTGTCGTCGTCTCGTTTCACCACAATCGTCATCATCACCGCCATCGTCTTCACCGGCGCCCTCCTTGTACTTGTCCTCGGACTCCCCTTTTTATTCCTTGTCTGTGTGTTCTGTCTTTTGAACCTCCCTGACGTCATCATCTTCAGACACATCAGATGAAGCCCGCTTTTGGGGCGACTTCTCCGACTTGGCGTCGCCGGCGCTCCCGTCCTTGGCCGAGATGACATTGTGGCCTGCTGTGTCGCGACGTCAGCCTCCTTCTCTGCGGAACTCGAGAGCCGACGCAGCCACTCGCCTTTTTACGTCTGATGTGCTCCATTGCTCGCAGAGGTCACCAGGCAGATGGGGCGGTGATCGTTTGTGCGACGGAACAGGAGATGCGGCGTCTCCCACGAACACACGGTCCTTCCCGGAACGCAGCTGTGGCCCCACGTTGGGCGTCATTGTGGGAGATTGCCGCGTCTCCGCCCACGGCAGCCAGTCCCGGCCGGCTAGCCAGTTCAGGGCCGTCACGCCCAGCCGCGTCCGCCAGCGTCCCGCCGAGCTCCGGCCCAGCCTCGCACGCTGTCACCAACGCGCGCCACGCACTTCCCAGTCACCTCGTCCTCGTCCTCTACACCGTCATCGTCCTCTCGCAGCGTGCCTTGGCGGCGATCCCCACAAGAGCGAAGCCGATTGTCGCGCGAACGTGCGCCGGCAGTCAGCGCTGCGGTGGTCTTCGTGGCTCGATCGCCGCGGAAGTTAGGAGCGTGGCGGCGTCGCAAGAGCACCTGGCTGGGGCCACTACAATCGCGGCCACTACAAAATTGGTTTTGCGTGGCCAGGTGTGTTGAGTGGTAGCGCGCGCTTCTTCAGGAACGCATAGGCGCCCGTTGAGAAGCAAATCATGTGTCTTTCGCTGCAGTGGGCTGTGTTTCAGAAAATGATTCGTTGAACACCCACTCTATTTTGCTTCCAAGGTGTCACTGTCTGGGGACGCTCCAGCTTTATGGCAGATTTGTGCAGGGCTCTGACGCGTGAAGTTCAGTGTTGTCTCCGGAGCAGCAAGATTTTAACTTTCACTTCTGTACAACTCTCCAGGACCCCTCTGCCGTGTGTATCTGCTGCTGATGTCTGCATATAAATTGTTCACATATCCAGAGTACTCAGCCCCTCGCACATTCCTCGATTCGCTCGACTGCCGAATATGCAATCCACACCTTCGCGATGACAGGATTCGCATTCTTGTTTTACCTATTCGTAATGATTGATTTGTTGGGTTTAACATCCCAAATCCAACTTTAATTATGAGAGACAGCAGAGTGGAGGTCACCGGAAATTTCGGCCACCTGGGATTCTTTAACGTGCACTGATATCGCACAGCACACGGGCCTCAACATTTCGCCTTCTATTAGTAATGCAGAAGGATAAACATTTTTTTTATCCTTGATGCTATCTTTTGTTCTCTTCGACGGGTTAGGCACGGTGGAAGAAAACAAATGCGAGGGTGTAAATCACATTCGCTTTTCACAGCAGTGACCATAGTAGGGGGATCCGATTGCTGCTTTCAAAGAATGGAGTCGCGGGTTCGAATCGGAGTACTGATAACAACTTTTCTTTTCACTCAGTTTCACTCCACATGATGTTGCGAGAGAAATTAATGCAATAATTTCTTCCGCACTGCATAGATGAGGTTAGGCTTTCCATTTCTCAGAGATTTTCAGTGTGACAGCCGAAATGATGGCACATGCTACGCTATACAAGCTTTATTTGAAGAGCAGTACGAGAGGTGTCACCATACCACTGTCATACCCGCCTGTTAAAGCTATACCCGTATCAAATATTTGCGACATGGACCATTCATCACTGCCAAAAAAGAGCAGTAAACAATAATGCAGGATTTAAGAGAAGGCTTCGCCCATGCAGCCTAAATCTGCTTTCACTGACTAAAATCAACTGGTCTGGGGTGTCCATTAAATGGTTAGATGTGATTATGCTGTTAGCATGAGAAGTGGTTTCGAAAGGGGATTGTGGATCAGTACGTGAGGACCCCATGGTGAGCAAGTCATACTTCTTCCCTGGCTACAACAGATTATGACCTGCAATGAGCGATCAAAGATAGGCGAAAAGAAGCAAAACTGTAATTCAAAAATATTGTCCAGAATAGAACGATAATATTCGTGATGGGAGCATTATCGTGCGTTTGGTTTGGAGAGGTATAATCTTAGCCTACATAACGGGAAATGAGAAGGATGTTAATTAGTTATGGCACGCGTTCCTCTCAATATTATGACCGCCAACCACAAGATCCAGCAAAGCAGCTCGCGAGACCTTTTCACTCTCAGATACGGGTTGCGCATCTTACTATACAGAATCAACACTGCGTCGGAGGCTGTGCGAACATCGCTGCACAGATGTCATCGTTGCTTCCCGCTTGGTTAAATGTCTAAATGGCACCGTGACACTCACCGACTATTCCCGGATTTAGCGTCGGTAAAGGAAAGTAGGTTGCGGCTGCTCTCATTCAGTTTGCACAGCTGCTGGAGAAAAATAAAACATAGAGCAACGTTTCCGGTAGTGTTCGCCACTAGACGCCAACAAACCTACACTTGTGTTTCTTTCAAGCGACATTTATTTTGTTATCTTATTTTTCGATACTGCAGGCCAATATGCCGGCCCATGCAGGAGGGGCAATACAATAATACAATGACAAATTATTCACCAAAGACTAACAACGCAAGAGAAAAAAAAGGGCATAAAATAAGCCATCTAAGAACGAAACGCTTGCTTCGCGCAACAACTTACACAGGTGATAAACTACGCAGACCATACAGACAACTACAGACAATACAGACAACTCTTCAGACAATAGCAGGGCACTGCACACAGCATGTGATTCATGACAGAATTGCAAGAAAAGTTTAAACGCCGCTCATAGTTATACTCAACTTATTTTAAGAAAAATGGTTTCCTTATGCTTTTGTAAATTCCTCGATTGTATGACGTGAATAGGTAGAGAGTTCCATTCTGTTATGATGCGCGGGAAAAAAACTGTTCATGTGAGATTTGGTCTTGGCAAATATTGGCTTAAGAGAAAAGTTGTGTCTCTGTCTAGTCGACCGTGCTCTAGGTTAACGGCAATATGTGCTACAGCGTGTAGACTGCAACAGCGGTGAAATGGGCGGTGTTTCCCTGGCGTTCCGGAGACGGGAACACAAGGGGAAAGGAGTTGATTGATTCTTTTTCGGCTTTGTGTTTGATCGCTTCCAATTTCTTTTTCTCAATTATACGTCAGTAGAACTGTGGCGACGTATTATTGGGTGTGAACACCTCGAAAGCCTAGGTTCGCTTCTAAAGATTATCATTCGAAGGGTTGAAGGCATGTTTCAGCCGCTCGAATTTAGGAAAAAGCAGTGAGCACAATTAGAAGCTAGGTGGAGATGGGCACAGTGTTCTATTCTCCTTGTTTTCCTTTCTGTCCCCGTGCTCGCCGAGCGCGAGCGTTTGTCTTGTGCGGGGGTTTGCAGTACGTCAGCCTTGTTATCTGTACGAGTTGACAGTAATGATTCGTGGCGTGAGTCCTGTGCGGCAGGAGACTGCGAGTCCGTATGTCTTCTCGGTGACGTGCATCAGTGCGCGATGTCAGGCTTCTGTGCATGTTAACACTCTAGGCCTCTAACAACGATGTTCTGGTGCTGGAGTCGGGGACCTGCCGAGGAGTACAGCATATGTGGTCGCCTGCTGCAGAAGGACAGTCCGAATTTTTCCCTGTTGAAGAGCTGCAGGACAAAGCTGCAGCATCGTGCCTTTGTCCCTAGTGAGCTTTGTCTGCGCAATAGGGTATGCGGGCAGCTAATACAGTTGTGCCAATGGGTGGATGGGCCTCCCATGTCTTCTACAAGCTAGCATGATGACGACCAGCGTGTGGAAGGCGACCAAACGCAGCTATGAACTTGGTGGTCCACTCCTATCAACACCGCTACTCGTGCTTTGGCAGCATCTCGAAGCACGTCTGTGGCCGCCAGCCATTTTTCCTGTTCAGCCCGAGAACCGTGCGCATTGATGGTTATGGTTACCGACAACACATCGGAGTCTCCCTCAAATCCGCGAAACTTGGGTAATTTCCATGCACCCGTTGCTTGTGGGGCGGCAATCCCAGAGCTCAGGGACGCCAAGCAATGGATTCGGTGCGAGAGGTGAATGAAGGCCTGTGTAAACTGCGGCGCTGTCGGGCGAGTCGCTGAATGAACAAACAGGGATCATGTCGGCAGAGTATGCGGACGTCGCAGACCTTATGGCACCGAGACCGTTCAATAAGAGAGCATAGAGAGCATTCCTATGCAGCTCTGCTGCTTGCACAGTCCTTGCCCTGGGGTCCATGCCATAGGAAGCGTCTAGGGCATTGCCTGGCAAGGTCATTTTGTGGCCTGTCTCACCGTAAAGCGTAATTGCCAGGTGCCAGAATTTGCGCCCTAATGCCGAGGAGGAGGCCTGAGGACCGTCCCTGGAAGGCATGATGGGTGCTCGCAGTCGCGGCAGGCTCGCGGATTTCATGGCATCGGAAGCGTGGACGGCACTCACCCGCCACAAAGAATCCCCGCGAAGAGGATCCACGCAAATGTGAGGGTCCCACAACAGTATTGGTGTCCTCGTTGAACTTTGCTTGTACACTGCGCCACTGTGAAATGATCGAGACAGACACAGCGGCCTTTCTACTGCAGGCCGGCTGTTCTATTTTCCTTGTCTCCCCTTATGCCCCATGCTCGCCGGGAGGAAGCGCTTGATCTTCGTGGCCGCTCTTAACTGCTCTTCACAAAGCACGTTTGCCGACTTAACATGACGAATACCGGTTAGACAGTAGAGCGGAAACAAGGTTGTGAATTTCAGAATTACTATCATGTATCATTATCGACGCCTCACGTATATTCCATGCTCGGTTATCGAGGCACCTACCCGGTTGTTCAACATCCCGTGCACACCTCCCCAAGCCTCCACAAGTAAATTTTTAAATAATAAGACATCCTGCCGAAGGGGAGTACACTTGCACGCTGAGCAGCGAAATGGAAGAACCTCCTTCTATTACCACTAATTTACAACACGTGATCACGAGCGCGGCCATTCAGGCATCTTCCTGTGTGTCGTACGCACACAGCCGCAAGGCAGAGAGATATCATATACATGGGCTACACTGGAGTCTACATTTCAATTTAAAAGTTAATGATATCAACCTTTATGTTCTTCAACATTGCCTCCGCTACTGCTGCTGTCACAGACTGAATGGAACCAGCTCTTTCTAATCTAGCAACCTGCTCGCGAAGGCTTTCCTCAAGCTCTAGCGCGCACGACTTCTTCAGGGCTGATCTGACACACTGGCCTGCTATTAACGCGCTATTGTTAAAGAGCTCGTTTCGCAGAAATTGGGGCGTCGGTGTCGTTGGTTATATTCAGAGAAAAATTCGAGGGAGATCCATATAAAAAGAAAAAAAAGAAAAACCTTCGCCGGTCGAGGGCTCGAACCTGGGATCCCCCGCTCTTAAGGACGATGCGCTACGTGCTCGGCCTTACAGCTTTTTAAAATTTAGATCCTGTATATTAACAAAGTATCATCATCAATAACAGGCACACATTGAAGCCCTTGACAGCGCGAACTTTTTCCGCATCGGGACGAACACCTGACGAATCGACAAGGTGGGCGAGCAGAGTAGGCTGGCAGCGGCCGAAATTACGTTTCTTCGAATGGAGCTCAAGTCCTTCTTTCCAGAACACTGAAACAACTGTTGAGAGACGCTAAAGATGTGTGGCAAAAGTCGGTGAAACCACGATCACGTCATCGGGGTAGCACAAGCAGATTGACTATCCTAAGCCATGAGGAAGGAGCATTGCGTAATCCGTATGGCATGACTTTAAACTGATGCAGTCCCTCAGGCGTGATGAACGCAGTCTTTTCACGATCCATTCTCTGAACTGCAATCTACCAGTACAAGGAACGAAGGTGGATTGAAGAAAAATATTTGGCACCACTGAGACAGTAAGGGGCGTCATCTCTCCCTGGCATAGGGTATCCGTCCCTCTTGGTTACGCGGTTAATATTCCGGTAGGCAACACAGAAGAGCCAGATGTTGTCCTTGTTTTTTACGAGCATGACAGGAGGAACCCAAGGGCGTGAGAAATGTTCGATAATGTCACGGGCAACGATCTTATCAACTCCCTCCTGTATGATTTGGCGCTGAGTACACCAGACGCGATAGGGCCGTCGGTGCATGGCTTGAGCACCGCCGGTGTGTATTCGATGCTTGACAACAGCTGTTTGAGCCAGTGGTCGACCATTAAGATCAAATATGTACCGGTAAGGTATCAGCAGAGAAAGGAGCGCGCCGACGGTGTTGGGCCGGAAGGTCCGTGGCAATCATTTTCGTCATGCTATCTCTTATTGTGCAAACAGACAACGAAGCCTAGGAAAGCATAAGGGAAGTTACTTGTGGTATTGTAATTGCGTAGAAAGTAGAAAGGAATTAAAGTGGACGAAAAGACAAACCTACCTTCGGTGGGAACCGAACCCACGACCTTCGGATGTCGCGTCCGACGCTCTACCAACTGAGCTACGAAGGCGGTCGTCCCCCCCGTCCACTTTATTGTGTTTTTATGTACGTATTATCCTGGGAGTGTTAGGCAGCGCCACTCGTGGCCAAGGCGGCGTGTGTAGAACACACTTTCTTGCCAGGAGGCGTCACATAGAACGTGAACTTAGATGAGCTGGCTGCTGCCCAATAAGCCCTCGCATGCTACCAAAGGCACCAAGTCTGCCGCAACGAGGCCCAAACTATGAACTAACGAAAGGGAAGGGGTCAAGGGCTCGTTCTTTATTTCTTAGAAACAACTTAATGAGCAAACAGACAATGAAGCCTAGGAAAGCATAGGGGAAGTTACTTGTGGTATTGTAATTGTCGAGAAAGTAGAAAGGAATTCAAGTGCACGAAAATACAAACCTGCCTTCGGTGGGAACCGAACCCACGACCTTGCCTACCATCATTCCCCTGTATGTTTCGCATCTGAACAGTGCAATGATTTCTCAAATGTTGCAGTTTATAGTTTAAAAGCACTAGATACGTATTCATCCGTGATCCAAACTCCTTTTTTTCATTGCTTCCTGGCCACGCTTTAAAAGCCCTAGGTAGTTTTTGTCCAAAACCACTCTAAATGTGAACATCCGCTAAGTAGGGTCATCAAATTACTCAAATTATATCGTAAGCAGAGAGTACAACAACATTTTCTGTGCGAATCTTACATTTCTGTACTTCAGTTACTGCAATAACACGTTGAAAGGTTACCTGCCTTTTATAAAAACAAATGACATCATAGTCACCGACAGTTCTTTGATCAAGGAAAAGGCGGGCGTAGGTATTTCTTCGTTTTTCTATTCGGTGGTCGTCACTTTTCCTAAGACGGCGACATTTCACTCCCGCCTTAAAAGCTGAACCTTTAGAAATAATTCTAGCACTGCGTGAGCTCCGCTCCAACGGTGTCACTGCGCTTGTACTAAGAGGTTCACATTCTGCATGCGCGTCGGCTTCCATATCAATAGATCTCTTGACGTTCATGACACTGGTAGCTTCATAGCTAAATTTTGTTAAGATTGATTGATCCAGTTGATGCATTATACTAACATTCTGGATGATGTTCTCCTTAGGAGCCCTGCGCACACGAGGTCCACGAAGCAAAGGATTCTTGGAAGCCAGCTGCTCTAGCCGCTTTTTAAGACTGCCAGTCCCTTGAATTGCGTGAATATAGTTTAAACGGAAGCCTTTCAGGCTTTGGTTGAGCTTTCGAACTGGAAAAACACCTGCTGGGCTGACTCGCCACGGGCCTCTAAGGTGGCTGCGGGAAAGTTGCGACTCCACTTCGGAGTACATAGATGGTCACAAATAAGGTGGTTTAAGCTGCAGGATTGTCGTAGGTCAGCTTCCAGCTATCGGCAATTTCCGGTAGTTTCCGGTTGATCGATTAGTCAAAGCGCTTAAGGACTTCCTTGTAGAGGGGATCGTTGACTCTCCGCGTGGGAGGTAGAGATGTCTTCTGCATTACAGCACGCTTTTCGAAAACCACAATGCAAATTGCCTTCACCCTGGACTTCGACACTGTCACTTTCATGGTGTGCAGGGAGATTGCGGTTTGCCGCTCCGAAAGTTTTCACTGCGTTTCTGGAAGAACTGGTATACCCATGACACGTCCAATGTTATAACTGCTCTAGAACGTGCGTTTCACTTTTTAACTGCACCAGAATTTTCCGGAAAATTCCAATTCATCGTTGTTTTTGTTCATAATTCAACACCACTGACATTAATTTGGCACAAACCTTTCAAGTGTTAAAATTTTCAGAAATAATATTGTGAAAAGTTTTTTTGGCACATATGAACTCATTGGCGATTATTCTGACACTGAAACGACAGTTGTAATGCAGGATATTTTACAAGCAAATCTTACATTGACCGCGGTTTGCAGTTGGTCTCACGGTGGTGTTGCAAATACCCAAGTGGGTTTATGGATGCAGTGCACCGTGTGAAGTGCAGAAATCTTGCGGTGCTGGGAGCGGGCGAGCGTCAGCTTGTTTAGTTCAAAGTAGCGGGTTCGATTCCAGCAGGCACGACGTGACGTCATTTCCATGATGCGAGATGCAGAGAAATGAACAAATTAACGAAAGTTGATTGCCTTTTCATTATTTTGATGATTGAGAAACAGCGAGGAGGCCGCTGTGAAACAACGCTCACGGAGAGCCCCCGCTTTACCGAAGAAGAGAAACAGAGAAAGTGAGTTAGAGAAGGCGAGAACGAGAGAAGGAGAGGCAAAGCTAGAGAGAAAGAAAGAGCAACGCATATGCCAAGGTTCATTTGCCTCCCTTTTCCAGGTATGGGAAGGGCTCAAAACATTGGCCACACTTCGTCATTGACATTCCATGAAGGGCGTCATGGTCGCTGGATGCCGTGAACTGTCTTCCCTTCGTTCTCGTACTCAGAGAACTACCGAAAAAGCTCAGCCTGCGAGAGAGTGTTGTCATTGTAAGCCTCGTTAAGAAAGGCGAGGTCCCCGAGGTGGTTTTTGCTAGGTCAAAGCAAAATTTATTCACCTATTTCTGCTCCTGCAAACGCTGAATTTCCTGACGTACCTGCGGTGGCAACAAATGGAAAATGGATTTTTCCTCCACTTTAAATCCTCACAGCGTCAGCACCAGCAGTCAACTCGGACGAACTGTGCGCGTCCCTGCTTTGAACGCCCATCACAAATCTAGCGGAGGACGCTACTGGCGTGTGCAGCGCGAAACGGCAGGCGGTCTCGTTACCTTACGGACACAACCTCTGCAATCAACTAGGAGTCCACAAACAGCTAATGAATCTCACCAGTGTTTCTTCCTGGGCAACTAAAATGATTTAATTTGATTTTGAATAACCACCAGAAGCAGCGAGTGCAATCCAGGACGGCAGAGGCACGCTTTGTTGAAAACCTGGCCAGCAATGCTTTAGGCATCCAGCTGTATCGTGCAGCCTGCCTTGTCGCTCGCAAAAACCAGATGGGAGTGGAGCGAACATGAACAGTTTTCACCTGTTCGTAGAGTGGCGGCTGCGGCACTGGTGAACTACGCCGCTAATTCACGAGGTATCCGAAACACCTCATTGATGTCGCGGCCATTTGTATCCACAATCACAATGCACGGGCGGTCTGCATGGTGGCAAATCTGGTTGTGCCGTATTGCTGCACAGTTCAACAAGCGTGACATAAATTTCTTATTCTTGAGTTGTTCTACTTATGCAAACAACGCTGCCCTGGCAATATGCATAGTATTTCTTGCGTGCATTTTATATACATGGTGTATCCTTGTTGCCAAGCGAAAGAGGCAGGAACCCTGTCAAGCTGCTGCTGTGCAGCTTTTTGTTACTTGCCCCCTGCATTTTCTAGCTTTTTTGCTGTAAAAAAGGAAAATGCGAAATAAACTTGAAACTTCAAAATCTGCAGAAATCTGCAGTTTAAGTTGCCTGCCAAATAAACAAAAAACATTATGGATGATCATGCATGAAAATACTTACTGCGATGGCAACGTGTCTCTATAAGCAGCGTGCAAATTTTGTGGCGTGACTTCAAAACCGAAAGCCGCATATGCAAACATTTCTGTCGATGGAACGCGAGACCTTGCCAGGACAGAAACGGATGCACCTGCTTCAGCTAAGCGAAACATGTGTTCGCAGTATTTCGCCCGGAGGTAGTGGCATGGGACGAACTTTGCGCTTTTATTCTGTTTGGAAAAATGTCAAGGAAATTTGGGAGGTCGCTGATGCCAGCATAAGTGTTGCCATGGCGTTACACTTCCAGGTTTTGTCGAAAGGAGCGCAACAGCGACGCAGCCATACTGAGCGCGGCTCTCGGCGTACCATTTGCAATCATTCAGGTTTTACATTTTCTGAGGAGGAGGAGGAGGAGGAAGAGGAAAGCAGGAAAGACAGGGATGTTAGCCAGTGCTGAGACCGGCTGGCTACCCTGTGCAGGGGATTTTCTTTTATTGCAACGCCCTAAAATACGGTTTCTATAAGATGCTCAGACTTCACCATAATATAGGAACGTGCTGCTTTTGATGAAGAACATAGCTCACACGTGAGGTGGGAGAGATGAAAAGGCATACATAGGAGATTATTTCGTACGAACGGATAGATCGCCACAGTCAACCATTAGCCAATCAGTTGCATACGTTTTTAAGGGAAGTTGCCAGGGCAATCTAGCGTGTTCGGTACACGACTACACACAAAACACTGCGTACACGGGATTACCAGTTGTAAATGACCCCGGGCGCATTTGGCTGAGCAACCAAAGTTTACGCCAATCGCTTCGAATTGTTCAGGTGGTCCTCCTGCGCTCTGTAGCCCCTAAGTTACCAAATGACGGTCGCATTCGCCTGAGCTTTGTGTCACGATGTTTCTATGTAAAGTATGAATGGTAAATTCGAGAGCACATTGAAATTATTGAGGCTGTGGGCTTAGCGAGTCGTTGCCAGAATATCGAAGGACATAGGTTACGAGCTTGCCTGTTCCGTTTGTCACCTGTAGCTAGCGCCACTTCATGGCATCAAGCAAAGCTACAGGCCATGTGGTCTTCTGCTGCCCCTTTATGTATCTTCGTAACACCAGAGAGGCTAAAATTCGCTAATGTCTGCGAAAGGCAAATCCAGAAGGAAAGGAGCGGGAAGAAAGCCAAGAAAGGGTACACCTGCCGTAGCTATGCAGTGAATCTGGCATGTGCGCAACCACGTGAAGTCGCTCAACCGAAGCATGCGCGAACGTAACGCACGGTACAGGGGCGTCTGGCATTTTTGCCTCCATCGAAAATGCGACCGCCGCGGCCGGGATCAAACCCGCGTTTTTTGGGTGGCAGCCGAGCACGATATGAGCGTATATGCGCCGGTAGCGCAGTGATCGGGCACCGGTCACCTTTTTTCTTTTCGTGGGTGGCGTTCTCCGCTGACCACTCTTCCAGCGCGATGGAAACAAGAAAAATGCTGCGTTAGGCGCGAGAGCACCAAAACGACGTTGCCGGGTCAATGTGGGGCAACTAAATATGACTGATACCTTTGTTGCGCGGCATTTACTTCAGTTACCACAAACGTCCGGCCCTTGATGTTATGGAGGCAATATGTGAACGTGGGTTATTCCACGTCAAACGGTGCCGTACCGGCGAAACACCGACATCAATGGGCAAGTTCATCTCGATGTAACAATAAAAATTCATCTGGTTATGGGAAAACATATTTCACTTTCGTGTTATACCGATGCCTTTAACAGAGGGATCAGGCAGATTTGTTTTTACAAGTGGGTATTTTATTTTCATTACTTTTCAAGTACACTACAGCGCATGGAAATTTTGAGCGCAATGTGAAATTGGGGTTCCGCTATGGTGCTACTTAAACGGTGTGATAATTTGCGCTCGGGCCGAAGATAATATTTCTTTCTCAAAACTGCGTCGATTATAGTGCCCGACGATCATGTTTCTTTTTTAAAACTGCATAGACTCTGGTGCCCGGCGATCATGTTCCTTTTCAATACTGCATAGGCTGTGGTGCCCGAACATGATGTTTTTTTTCAATACTGCATAGGCTGTGGTGCCCGAAGATCATGTTTCTTTTTCAAAACTGCATAGACGGTGGTGCCCGAACATCATGTTTCTTTTTCAAAACTGCATAGACTGTGATGCCCAAAGATCATGTTTCTTTTTCAAAACTACGCAGACTGTGGTTCACTTGTTTGCATTTGGGTTCGCTCTATCATGCAGCGTGTTTCACCACCATGTGGCTCGATAAGTTACACTACGTAATCTTGCGACCATGCGCCTGCGTGACCACAGCGAATATCGCTACGTAGATGATACATTCCAATAACACATTTGTTGACACCCTATTTCTGGCATGCAAGAAAGCGACGCTGAAGGAGGTACAGGCAATAACTCATGGCCTTCGAGCCGTGCGGTGACGGAGTCTGAGGGCGAAAATACCCTTTAAAATGCAGTTCTGGCGAGAGTTACCAAACAACGAAATGCAAATCGCGCATTTGACGTAATGGAAGTGCCATTCCTAATGTTACCATTCTTTGTGCAAGAGGCTAATAGCTCGTTCTTCCAGTGTGTTTTCAAACACTGGTGTTGCTCAGTGGGAGATTTGTACAACTATGAAATGTGTCCCCTTTCATCCACGGCCATAATTGGCCCATGTTTTCGTCGAATAGCTGCAGTATAGAGGACAGTTGTTCATAGATGGTCTGAGGTAATCAAACTAAAAATTACAGGCAAGGATGTTAGCTATTAAACGCTCCGTGTAATGTGTATTTACGTCCGTCACTTTAAGTTACAGCGCGGTCACCCGAGACTACCGTATAAACCGGAGTATAGGTCGAGTGGGAACATAGGTCGACCCCCCAAGTTTAGGTGACGACAAAAAAAAATGAAAGCAACCTAAACTTGCCGAAAGATATTTATTTGCAAATCGGGCGCACTGCCCACCCATCGTCGGGGCTCCCTCAACCACCATCGCAGCTGTTCGCATTCGTAAGACATCACTGTCTTCTGAAGACGAGAGTTTGTCGCTGGCAGCCTCCCAGAGTACATTGTCTTCCGTGCCATCGAGCAAGTTGCTGATGCAACATTTATTAAAACCATTTTCTACAATGGAATCCGGCAAGGAACGCCACGGGAGCGATACGACCGGAGAGTTAGTGCAGAGCAGGCACGCTCCCACTAGGCTATGGTGGCTCCTCCCACACATCCCCATTTAGCAAACAAGCCTAATTCACTAGCACTTGTGATGATGCTGCTCCTGTAAAGTCAGTTACTCTGGCAGCGCGTGCTAAGCGCTGTCACAGCAATGCAATAAGCTGTACATGTTTTCTACGATCACTTTGCGTGCCCTTTTACAACTTCGGTCGTTTGGGCAGTGATACTTCAAAGAACTACACTCATGGCGTTCATGTCAGCGCGTCGGAACGTGCGCTTCTCGTTGACGAAGCAAAAGACTGCCCGGCATGTGAGTGCCAACGTGTTACGTCGAGCCATGAACTAACATTCCGTCCCACCAGTGCTTCCCACGTTCCTGATTAGCCCTTGTGTAGCACCCACTCATGGACTTTGCACAAAGATGTTCATCCGACTATTAACATTAGGCTGAATACCACAAGAGGTAATTTCTTCGCTGACTGCTTCGCATGACACCGATTCCTAGAATGTGTGCAGATCTGCAGGGGATCTTTTAGGGGCGAAGCTCCTTAGGGTGTGGGTCGTTCCCTCCTCCGTATGTATGTTCTCACCTCTAGTTTAGTTTATGGATGGCTCAATAGATGGCGCTGTGTGTCCAGGCTGCTACCTCTAGTTTATGAACTGCAGCGTAAACTTGACTCCCCGAGTGCGAGGTACATTTAAAACTCGATTTAACGAACTAATTTGGCCCCCAAATCAGTTAATAACGAAAATCACTAGGATTGTAGTCCCCTTTCCTCCGACCGAGGACGATGCCGAGAAGGCACATCGTCAGAAACTCAAGCAACGGTACGAAAAGATGCACGACGCCTTGGAGAGGGGATCGTTCGTCTCGTTGGAAGAGTTTCTCGCCACCTTCGACGTTTTCGACGTTTTCGACGTTTCTCGCCACCTTCGATGATTTCCCCTCAGGAGCTTCGCCCACTCATCATCATTCACCCCGTGGATATGCTGTGATTTTTTTCTTTAGCAGCGAAGCTGAATAAGCTAGCCAAACTTCGTCCTGTTATGAAATATGATTTTGAAATTACGTTGCCTGCAACCAAGCGACGATACGTCAACCAGCATGAACTTCAATGGCCTCAACATCATGCCATATCACGCAATATGGTGTGACAACGACGCGTGCCTGGAAAAGGATGATGGTGATCCAGACCAGTCAAGTCCCGTAGCGCAGCCTACATCGACGACGTTATAGCCATGTTTCAATAAGCTATCTGCCAGCCTCACTGTGATCTGGCCTTGCGCGACGTAGCGGAAGCTGCCCACAACTTTTCTCGTTGAAGTTTCTAATGGCTACGGACACCGGCGGCGACGCAAGACGCTATCACCACCAATTAAGGCCATTGTAACAGGCCCATAACAGTTTACGCAGTGAAAAGTCACAGCATATCCACGGGGTGAATGATGATGAGTGGGCGAAGCTCCTGAGGGGAAATCACCGAAGGTGGCGAGAAACGTCGAAAACGTCGAAAACGGCGAGAAACTCTTCCAACGAGACGAGCGATCCTTTCTCCAAAGCCTCGTGCATCTCTTCGTACCGTTGATTGAGGTTCTGACGATGTGCCTTCTCGGCCTCGTCCTCGGTCCGAGGAAAGGGGACTACAATCCTAGTGATTTTCGTTATTAACTGATTTGGGGGCCAAATTAGTTCGTTAAATCGAGTTTTAAATGTACCTCACACTCGGGGAATCAAGTTTATGATGCAGTTAATAAACTAGAGGGAGCAGCCTGGACACACAACGCCATCTATCGGGCCATTCATAAACTAAACTAGAGGTGGCTACATACATACGGAGGACGGAACGACCCACACCCTAAGGAGCTTCGCCCCTAAAACGCTGAATTTTTACAAGCCACAGACAAGCGCTCCGCGTATGGGGTCTATGGAATGTTTTTGAACACCTAATATTCTTCGGTGTGCACCTTAATCTAAGCACACTGATCTTGCATTTTGCCTATCGCTTTCCCTCGAAACCGTAGCTGCCGCGTCGGGTAATGAGACGCACATCATCGAGCATAGCATCGTCCGCCGCGGTGGCACAGTGGCTGTAGCGCGCTGCAGCTGACCCTACGGACGCGACGTATATCCAGGCTGTGGCAGTCGCATTTTCAATGGACCCAAGAATGCTGGAGACCTGTGCAGTGCGCGGTTGCAGTGTACCTTAAAGAATCCCGCTCAGTGGTCAAATTTTCTGGCGTCCTCCACTGTGCCATACCTCATTGTCAGAGCCAGGTTTGGCAAGTAAATCCCCTGCACTTACTTTTATTATTATTATCAATCTTACATCCTCAACAGCCTATGCACGAAGCGAACACGACTGCTATATGCAGCATATATGTCGCTTCGCCTCTTTGCCATAGATATAGGTACGCGAGGGAGTCACCTGCGTACAGGTAAGCATGCCGTCACTGCAGATGACTCGTGCGTGAAGGCTGCCTGTTCTGTATTCATCTGAGCACACGGTTCACATTTCCGTAGCTCTTCGAAGTGCACGATACGGCGCTTTATATTGGCCCATAGCCCAGCTTAACCGAGTGATTGCTCGCAGTACGCCCTACTCTCACAAGTACACCACTTGAGCGTGAATTAGATATTCATATTGGGTACTTCTGCCCCCACACGGGCAACGCCTGACGTGGACACGACTGTACTTCTCAATTTACTCTTCTATTAGTGCATAAGAAGCGGGCAAATGGTTCAGCTACCTCATCATAGCACTTCTCGTACAGATAGTGCATTTCATGACTAATTCATCTGTCATTTACTTGAGAACATCCTTCTGTTACCGAAGGCTGCGCATTAAACTAATACTTGGTTAGGGTGAGCTATCTGACGTTAGTGCTGCTACCTCGTACCCTGTTTCGCTTAAATGGAGAGGTCCGCCATTTTGTGAAGCCACAGTTCTCTTGCAGCGACATTTGAAAGGTACTATCGGCTCGGCTATAAGGCACGGTGCTGAGGAAAAATGAGCTATGTCACAGCATTAGTGAGTGCAGCCAAGTGCGGCCTTGAATAGGCGTAGCCTTCGGTTTAATTAAATACCTTCTCTCAGAAGGCGACACAACTCGCCTAAATATTCTGACTCATTCTGTCTCGCAAAGCAAGCTGTATTATCCAAAGAACGAGTCATTCAAACTCTATGTAATTTAAGTAAGAGTACTTCTGTGTGTAGCCAATAGCGAGACCATCGGCGATGTGCAGGAGTGACGCCTGGGAACAAGAATTCGGAAGTAACTCGTCCCTTATGTTTGTCCATATGAACGAGGCCTTCTTAGTCTTGCGCAACAGCAGTGAACAACTAATTATAGATGATTATTGGGTTCGGTGATGTGGCCCGCCGGCAATGGCTGCCTCTTGCGCCTTGTTGGTGTGCCAGGATCGAACCGTGGCGGCTGCCACTCCCCCATTCTCCGAACTTTCTTATGGGCGAAGCTCCTTAGGGCGTGGGTCATTCCCTCCTCCGTACATAGTATGTAGCCACATGTAGTTTTATGAAGTGTTCACTAGATGGCGTGATGGCGCTGCGGTGCTCGCTTCATTCAGATGGGAACGCGTAGTACGGGAGTCTGTCTGTCTGTCCATCTGTCCGTCCGTCCGTCTGTCTGCTTGTCTGTCCGTCTGTCTGTCCGTCCGAGCGCTGCAGTGCTGCTTAGCTAGTACGTGAATTGATCAATAGATGGCGCGGAGGCGCTCGCTGCGTGCTCAAGTGGGATAGGAGAGCGCGAGATGGCGGCACACATTGTTTGTCACGTTTTTGATGATGTACTGGGCAAGATTCAGAGAAGATTCACGGTTTTTACCGATGAACCTCCGGAGCTTCGCCCACTCGTCATCATTCACCTCGTGATGTGCTGTGATTTTTTTTCTTCTTGGGCATTGTACGGAGACGGGGGGGGGGGGGGGGGTCGTTTCAATCTATTTGTCTAAGGACATATATCGTCTACGTATCTATTTATTTATTATTTGTTGGAATTACCCTCAGGGCCAGAGGCATTATAGAGGGGAATAGTACATTTAAAAAAATACAGTACAAACGTTCTTTTGTAAGTACAATGTTAGCTGAAAAAATAAGTAACAGTACTAGTCGCAACTAAAGAAACAAGAATCAGAGTTTGCAAAAAAGCATAATTACATAAATAAACAAGTAACAGTACAACTCTTTAGCAAACAAACAAGAATCACGCAGTTTGCCAAAAAACGTAATTACATAATTGGTTGGTTGCACAACAGTACACTTGAGTTCAAAACGTTATGAAAATGAGAATTATGAACGATGGACGTGATTGATCCTGGAAGATTGTTCCAGTCCTGTGAGGGTCGGGGAATAAATGACTGACTACATATGTGGGTTGAGCATCGCATGATTCCCACCTTTTAGGGATGAACAGAAGGAGTGGAGGTGTATGATGGAGGGAGAATAAGGTTGTTGTGCAGGGTGGGACTGTAGTATATTTTGTGAAAAAAGACTTATGCGGGAGAATTTGCGACGACAAGCGAGTGACGGAAGCTCTAAAGAGTCTTTCATTGCAGTGATACTTGCTGTACGACTGCAGTTTCTAAGGATAAAGCGGACAGAATTATTTTGGACTAGCTCAAGAGCCAAGGTTAGCACAATAGTGGACGGGTCCCAAATGGATGCGGTATATTCTAGTTTACTTCGTATTAAGGGGCGCCCACACTACCGGCAAGCTCGCCGTAACGGCGAGCCGGCCTCCGGAGGTTGGAGACGGCAGCCGAGTGAGCGCTGTCCACACTGCACAGCGGCGCGTTTCACCGGCGCGGCAGTCACGTGACACGAACAGACGGCGACGTTGTGCGCGCTTCGAGTCTCGCACAGTCGCTGCATGATCGTGTGGAGGCAACGTTTCACTCGCTTTGCGTTGTCTACGCGTCGACGCCGCGAACTTAGTCGGGCTGCTTTTTTGTGTGACAAATTGTGAAGCTGTGGCGCCTGACGACAGCACGAACACGGATATATCGTAACGACGGTGGATGTAATCACCTGGTGTGCTGCCTCCTACTACGACATCGGCGTACTCTTTAGGCACGACATCGAATGTTTGAAATGAAACCAAGCTGGATATATCGAAACGTCGACGACCGTTCAAGTTTAGTTCTGCTGCTCGACTTGATTGAAAAACAGCGCTGTGCGTGCAATAAGTGGTGTTGTCAAGCGGTGTGTTCTATACATGCAGGAAAGTGCTGATCGCAAAAACAAAACCACGTGCATCTGTGTGTTCGTGTCGTATTGTATGTCTGTGTGAACCACAATTGCGCACTGAAAGGTAAGTGCCACACGGTCTAGTGCGCTGTCTCCTAGCATGCTGTCTCTTGCGGGCTAGAGCGACTAGTTTGCTTTTTTTGCGGGCGCCACACCGGTGGCCGCTTCATGTGGTCCGCTCGTCTTCAAATCTAATTTTACGCCGCCGATCACTTGCTCTTCTGAATTTCGTAATAGCATGGTGACGTACAGCAAATACTGTTTCCAGCACCCCGAGCACAATATCGCGGCACGGGCAATTCCAATGTTACAATGTGCATGTACTTTTCGTGTAAATAAATTCTTGATCAACATTATTTATGTGTCTATATATTTGTAATCTGGATTTATTTTATCCTAATAAAACGGGTGCAAACGTCACTGAAACACTCGTTGTGTGAAATTTTCTTTTGCGATGTCGAGGATCGGGTGCGAAGAAAAGAAAAAAAATGCGACCCGCTGCCAGGCTGACGACGCCGTCTCGGCGGCTCGCGAGTACGGTCATAGCAACCAATCCTCGGTCGCCGATTGGTCACATCGGCGCCGGCGGCCGGCACCGGCCGCCGGCTGCCGGACAATTTGGGTCTCGGCACCAAATCCTCCGGCAAGCTCTCCGGCGAGGAATACTTACCGTTTTTGAGGACTATCGCCGTCGCACGGCGAGTTCAGAACGGCAAACGGCGAACGGCAAGCTGCTTTGCCGGTAGTGTGGGCGCCCCTTTACCGTTTTTGAGGACTATCGCCGTCGCCCGGCGAGTTCAGAACGGCAAACGGCGAACGGCAAGCTGCTTTGCCGGTAGTGTGGGCGCCCCTTTAGAGTTTTGTAAAGGAGGAGTTTCAATGGGACAGGGGCAGGAAAAAAGTTGCGTCGGAGATAACCTAACGAACGGTTAGCATTACTAATTATTTTGTTAATGTGAACAGACCAGGTAAGAGGGCTAGTTATGTGTACACCTATGTAGCGATAAGACTGTTTCCTATTGTTTCCGATATTGTTTCCGACTGTTTCCGATATGTTTCCTATTGGCGCACTTGGCAGCGTCAACGAAAGCTGCTTGCTGGCCGGATCGGTACGTTTGTTAAAGCAGTTTGGCTCGTGCGGCTCGTCTTTCGTCGTGCAGACCAGCGATCATGTGCTTTGGCATGGGCTTGATCGGGAATTCGCTGAGAGCCTGTGCAAGTGCTGTCCGTGTCATATGCCTTGAAGCTTGGACGCTGTGTCCCAGCAACTACGTACGGCTTGTGCACGTGTTAACCGCAACTGATTGAATGTTCACAGTCCAGCTTAGTTAATCAATGAGCACCCAAAATAGGTATTGAAAAATTATCAAAATGGGATTTGCATGGCTTAAACAAGCGAAGTACGCACCGTTTGTTGCAGCTTTCGATTGAAACACAGAGGAACGCACATGAGTGTGTTCTAAAAACCCAAGGCAACGTACCGGGTCATAGGGGAGTAGGAAGCGAAGCCGGGTCCCTATTGTGGCAAACAAGGGCGATACTACAGGGCCACGCCTGTTCGTCCCGCGTGGTACATATCTTAAATAAAGCAATTATTAGAGGTAAAGGTCACTGACCAGTGTCAAAAATACAAAATGACGTTTCGGGGTCCGTACGGATCCCTTGTTCACAATGGAATGAAGGCAGAGCACCAGGTTCTTAAGTAGCGTTAAGCGCATGTTCCATCAAGTTCACTGTGGAAGAAGAAAAAGATGGATGCCTTCCGTTCTTGGACGAAATTTAAAACGTACGCCAACAGGCCTCGCCTTCGCCGTGTACGGAAAGCCAACTCACTCCGGTAAATACCTTGACTACGAGTCAGTAAATCCGGTAGCCCACAAACGCTCAGTGGTCCGTTCTTTAGTGGAGCGAGCCATTCGCACCTGTTCTGACACAAGAAGCCTGCAGGAAGAGCTCAAGACCATTGAAGATGACCTTCACCAGGAATGGATATCCCAAACATTTTATTAAGAAGACAACAAAGCTCACCATGCGTAACCAGCAGCAAAACAGTCAAACCATTGATGGCGTTGCGTCAGCACACAAGCGCGCAGCGATTCCGTACATTCAAGGTATAAGCGAGGCCCTAGCTCGCGCATTTACAAAAACGTGGTGTTCAGATCGCGCATGTGCCAACAAGCAAGGTTAAGGGTGACTTGCTAAATGTGAAGGATCCTCTCCCCCGGCAACGTTTCCCTGGTGTACGTATACAAAATCCCGTGCGCCGACTGTGAATCTGTATATATTGGTGAAAGCGGAAAATTTTGCAAGCGTTTAAAGCAGCACAAGAATGACGTCGCCAAACCCACACAGTGACAAATGCACTCGCAGAGCATTCCGAGAAGACGGGCCACGAGATAAACTGGGACAACGCGCACATCATGGCCACAGAGAAGAATTGGACAACGAGGCTCAATCTCTAATCACTGATAATTCAGACAACAAGAATCACAATCAATAGGTCATCTGGCACCCTAAACCACGTGTACTCCCGGACTTTGCGTCACGCGCTCAACGCTACTTAAGAACCTGGTGTCTGCCATCACTCCATTGTGAACAAGGGATCCGTACGGACCCCGAAACGTCATTTTGTAGTTTTTACACTGGTCACTGACCTTTACCTCTAACAATGCCTTTACCTGACCAGACGGTATTCCGTCGAACTCTTGACTAATAAAGCAATTGCATTAGCAATTGCGGCGGTGCAGTTCTGACCCCATTTGCGGTTCTAGTGTGTGTTAACGGCTGCTATGTCGATGTAAGGGAAAATGGACGTGTACTTCTGTCAATCAAGATTCTTTTCAAACCTATGTGAGGCATACAACTGCTACTACTCAACATGTCTGTTAAACAGACGTTCCGCATAAAACTGCTCATTCTACTGAAAGACATTGATCGTGCTCGCAACACTTGGCTGGACGCCACGCAATTCAGCACGAACAATTTCTTTCTGACTCCTTCGCGTGACATCGATTCCAACAATGAGTGAACTATGCGAAATTTTTCGTTTTAATAAAGGGGCTCTCTAACACTTTTCAAGCCCCTGTGTTTATTTCGGGTTCCGTAGGGTTATAGTTGGAGGTGTCTTCAGCATATATAAAAACACCGATATCAAAATATTCGATGTTCTATTCACGCGTAGAAATCATTACATCACTGTCGACCACATCAGCGCATGGTGGCGCTCACCAGAACTATTTACTACGGAAGCGACGTCAAGAAAGTCACGTGTGTAATTTGCTAAATAGACAAGATTCATGTAGGTGCCTTAACGCCGAAAAATGTCCCCTAAGGCTTATTTGGTTTGCTTGCTGTGCCTACAATATTAACTCAAACGCATACGGTAGGAACAGACAAACAACCTCTGCAACTACGGAACATGGTAGGGCCTGTTCGGTACCGCGGGGCCTGCGGGCGTAGAGGAATATTTGCACGAGGTTGCTCTCTATGCGAAACCTCCTCCTCTCGCTTGTGTACGCCGGTGTACGAGTTATTCGTGCCCGTGAGTGCTATTCGAGAGGCGAATGTTTCTCATCCATTTTTCTATTTCCTTTTTTTCTGCCTCACCCTTGTCCTTTCAGAACGGCGCTGCATTCCTTGTTGCTATGGTAACGGCGTGGTCAGCGCACTGAAAGGGACACAGGCAGCCATGGGACCCTAACTTCTACTCAGGCACTTCGGGGTCTTCCATCGGAAGCGCCTTGTGACGTAGCGAGCGAGAGAAATGCGCACACGTGACCCGCTAAATCCGACTTGAAGACGGCTACTTTTTTTCTTGTATTTCTTAATATTCTATGATTAATGGCTTTGGTTAGCCTGCCACCATTTGCGCCGTTCCTTTTTCATTAACGTTTCGATCATTTGTGCGCGTAATCCGCGAATAAAAAGCTGGCAGATCGCACGTGCAGTGGGAATCAAGAAAATGCGAAGAATGCATCAGGAACGTAAAATGGGTTTGCATTGTTGTCTCGCTATACCGAGTTTGGTACATATGAAGTTAACGAAATGGCTGCAAGAGCACCATGACTGTGGCATGTAAACCACGCCGCTCATACGCGCATCCCCTGATTCTAACGTTATGAACTTTCATTTACGTTCGTCATGCAGTCGCGTGGCGCCATACCAATTTTGGTATACAAAACATTAACGAAACGAGTGGCATGTGGATAATGCCGCTCATGAGATGCATGTCACGATTTTCATGTTACGACCTGTCATCGATGTTCTTCATGCAGTCATGTTGTGGCACACCAATTTTCGTATACATCCCATTAACGAAACGGCCAGGATAGCACCAGGGCCGTGGCATGTAAATCACGTCGCTCATGACACACCTGTCACGATTTTCGTGTTATGATCTGTCATCTATCTTCTTCATGCAGTCATGTTGTGGCATACCAATTTTCGTATACATGCCATTAACGAAACGGCCAGCAGAGCATCAAGACCGTCGCATCTAAATCATGTCGCTCATGACATGCATGTCATGATTTTCATGTTATGACCTGTCATTTATGTTTGTCATGCAGTCATGTTGTGGCATGCCAATTTTCGTATACGTCCCATTAACGAAACGCGTGGCATGTAAATCATGTCGCTCATGACATGCATGTCGCGATTTTCATGTTATCCCTGTCATTTATGTTCGCCAGCAAGTCATACTGTAGCATACCAATGTTTGTATACATCCCATTAACGAAACGGCCAGGAGAGCACCAAGACTATGGCATGTAAATCATGCCCCTCAAAACATGCATGTCATGCTTTTCATGTTATGATCTCTCATTTATGTTCGGCATGCAGTCAGGTTGTGGCATACCAATTTTCGAACACATCCTTTGAGCGAAACGGCGAAGAGAGCGCCAAGACCATGGCATGTAAATCATGCCGCTCATGACATGCATATCATGATTTTGATGTTATGACCTGTCATTTATGTTCGTCGTGCAGTCATATTATGGCATACCAACTTTCGTAAACATCCCTTTAGCGGAACGGCCAGGAGAGCGCAAAATCATAGGCGCATAGATAGATAGATAGATAGATAGATAGATAGATAGATAGATAGATAGATAGATAGATAGATAGATAGATAGATAGATAGATACGCTCAAAGTCGCTGAAGTTCGCTAAGAAATGCTTCGCATTTAAAAATAGGAATAAAAGTGTTAAAGTGTCCCATTAAGTGTGTGCTCCGAGCGAGCACTAAGCACCATCTCAGTGTGTCGCAAAGGAGAACTGTCCTTCCCTCACGCCGCACGCACAAAACTGTTCCACCATTGTATGTTCGAAGTCAATATAGGGCATAAGCAACTAAAGAACTTGTTTGCCAACTCTGGGATGAGACCACAACCTGACTGGTTAGCAAAGACTGCAAGGAAATAGCGCAGCAAATGCAAGCCATCATTCGCAATCTGCACTTTGTTTTCGATAAGAAATGACATTCCAATTTCCATAACTACTGCATTGTCTTATTCCGACTTCAGCTATATTTTATTCGGCACGCGGTTATCTAGGGACACCTTACAAGTCCTATGTCAAAAGTGCGGCTTTGAAGCGGTCAAGTCTCCTTGACATACTTAAGCTCTACACCAGTTTCAATGTAGGCTCATTAACGTGTGGTCGCCGTCAGGACACTGACAGCATACAAGAATGTCGCAAAGAACAGAAACTTATTGAAAGAGAATTTAAAATCGCTACCCCTTGACGCTGCGCTAACAGTGCCCAGAGCAACTTTTCGTCTTACTGCCTGGAAACTGCTGAAAATCATTTACAAGGCTTGATTCATTGAGCAATCGCAATGCATATTGATCACTCTAAGGCGCAGCTAAGCTTCGGGTATTGCATACAGGACAACTTGCTCCCCGCAACTGATTCGTGCCCCAGAAGCTGGTGGTGCCCGCCGCTGCATACGTGCTGCTCTAGAAAGCAGGCCTGACCACCTTCTGAGCCGACGGTTGTGCCGTGATTGCACCTTCTCGTCTAGTCGCGAGAGCCAATGGCACATTGCGCGCTTGCCAAGGAAGGCCTTTCGGAGGCCGCTCAGTACCGGGCATGGCGCCGCCGAAGGGGTAAGAGGTAAACACCTCCCAAAAACCGCCTGTAACCTGCCGTCAAAACAAGCTTTCATGAGGCTCCCACACGGCCCCTATATGTCTGTGTTGTGCACGATGAATGTTTATATAATATGGAGACTTTTAAACACCTGTGATCAGCATCGGTCGCCGTACAAAGAGCGACCCGTTGTCACCGACTCACGGCGAGTTTACAGCAGAGGCGGCCAACACCAGCCAAAATTCTCCAGAGCGCGAAATGCGCACATGGACGACGTGGGCGTTGGCGTGCGCGCAAGAGAAATTCTAGTACACTAAAGCGCCGCCAAAAAGTGGCTGCCCCACTATCGGAAATCCCTAGACATTCTGTCCCGAGGTGCCTTGAAATGGTAACAAAAGGTGGGATGTACGACATTTAGACACTTGTGGACGGCGCCACTATCGGCAAAATCCCTAGCCACTATGTCCCTAGGTGCCTAGAAGACAATAGGCGGGCCGTACTACATTTAGACGGTTGCAAGGAGCAGCGATCTCACACAGATGGCGCACCGGAGCCGCCGCCGCCGCGCGCACCTCGCCGCTCTACGCATTCCAGAGGAGTGACGTCATAGCAGCGGCAGACGCACTGGCCAGGCGCGCGCGCAGCTGTACTCCTCTGTTGTGCAGTTGCTGTACAGCGGGGAGGAGGAGGCGGAGGAAAAGTAAAACGAGATAGGTAGGTGAGCCTAAAACCACTATAGCTTCGGAAAAGTACCGCCATCTCTTGAACTACGCCGGTTCCTCCTCTCCTCGCCTCCGATAGGGTGACTGCGGTCACGTGGTAGCGCACTTGCTTGTTTTTTTGGTATTTTGTTTTCTCCGACGCTCGGCGCCATGTTGGACGCACCAAATGCCACTGTGCTGTGTGTTCGCCGGACGCGATGCGCACGACGTGCTAAGTGCGCGCGTGCGTCTGGCTCGTTTTGTTGCGACGCAGGGTTGCTGCGCCTTTGGCTGCCATGACCGTGGCACCCAATGGAAGAAGCTCTTTGTAATTCCGCGCGGACAAGAAAGTGAAATTGTGGTTTGTACCCTGAGGGCATTTTAATTAATAAATGTTTATCCACCTTCTTTTATTTTGTCCGTCTGTCTTTTTCTTTGTCGTTTGTTTTGCTGGGTAATTTTTAATTTTTTACTGCCCTGCCGACAATGTGTTTCATATTTGGTGTAAAATATCTGTAGATGTCATCACTTGTTTTGTGCTTTTGCAGATGTTCTATCGCATATAAGTGTGAAAATAAAAACATTTTTCAGGAAGACATGCGTTCAGACAAAACCGAAAATACCCACCTACTTATTCTATAGAAGTGTCGCGTTCGAAACGCGGCACTTTTATAGAATAAATAGGTGGCAGTTTTCGGTTTTATTAGAGTACTTTTAACTGTTTTTCGATTGATACTATTGGCAGAGCACAGATTGTTTAATAACCATTCATAGAACGAACAACGACCGTCATAACATCCTGGATGTGGACTTTATTTATACGTGATAGCGTGGGCTGTCCTAAAATACAAGTATGCATTTAGCCGTTTCCTGTATACCCCTTTTTCATATGTGACAGAATTTCCCTCAAAAGGGATCAACATTTCGAATTTAAAGATTATCACGGCTGTTCGCAAGAGCAGCCCGTTTCTTCAACAGCCCGCACGCCGCGTGTGCTTGTTTTGGAATGAACCGCTGGCACTTGTAAAAAAAGAAAAAGGGAGGCTCTATAGCAATACACATGATGAAGTGTCGGAATCTTTCATTGCATCGAGGTCATGCTGTGGAGTGTGTTCAAAGTATACGTCGCTTGTAATGGGCGACACCCTCTCCAACAGCGAGCGGTAATTTCGGCAGTAGTAGTGACGCGACTGCGTTCGTCGACTTCAACATTCACAACGCACGATCTCGGCCGTCCAGCAATTAGAAATAGTTTCCGTGTGTAAGAACGATATTGACCACCTACATCGGCAACACCCATGAAAGCACGCAAGACCTCACGACAATGGGTGCAAACTGCGCCGAACTGGCCAAACATCCCAGAACAGCTCGCACATGTAATTGGGCAGGCAGAGGAAAAGTAGTATGTGAAAGGTCATGAAGCTTTCAGCGAGCACATCCATGGGCATTATTGGCGTTGCTGCAGTTATATATGATGAGATAGTTTATACGCACGAGAACTGCTTCTTTCTCAAACGACGTGGCGGGACACCACAGCTGCGGTTTAAGTATCTTTGCTGATGCAATAAATAGCATGGCGTGTTTACAGAATTCAATTTCAACCATTTCCAAGTAAACCTAGTTATGGATACCCGCGCCAGATACACAATGAAATACTACGCTCCGAAAGGAAGCGTAAACGACGTGCGATTTGCTACACATGAGAAAGCAATTCGCTCCTGCTGAGAAAATCAACGCAGAAGAGTGAATCATGCATCAAGCCGTACGCGAGGCACGGCACACGTCCACGGCTGGACTGCGGCAGCGGCGGCGCGCAACCGGCTCGAAAGCTAACCGAACACTCGTGGCGCTTCCCGGGGGGCGCCGCTGTGGCGAGCGGAGAGGAGGTGGCGGAGGGGAGAGTAGATGGCGGTACTTTTACGAAGTAGAGCGGCTTTAGGTTAGCCAGCAGTTGTCAGACCGGCTGGCTGGCGTTTGCCAGTGGGGTATAGTCATGGAGAAGGAGAGAGACCTCTTTGCGGCAATATAGAAGCAACCTGACGTAGGAGCAAAAAAATTACAGCATATCCACGGAGTGAATGATGATGAGTGGGCGAAGCTCGGGAGGTTCATCGTAGATCGTGCCGAGTTCCGGATTAATTTAGTTAACGCGCACGCTACGAATCATCATGGTTCAACTATGCACAAGTGAAATCTCCCACCGGCACTTCATTGCAAGTCAAGATCCAGCGCCTATATATATGTATATATATATGGGTTGCCGGTGAACGCTTCTCCAACGCGAGCAGTCGGTATTTCTCAATCAAGAAACTCGCTAGGAGACGCTCCCTGCGCCAACGTTGTCTCTCGCGTGTGAGAGCGCGTTCTCCTTCTTTGCGAGCTGGTACAGCGTTCCTCTAAGAAAGAGCGTTTCCATAGCCAACGCGCGCCTCTCGCTCTCTCTCTGTCTCTCTCTCTCTCTCTCACAAGACAGCAGAGGCACGCGCCGAGGCGAACGCCGAGCGCGAGCGCGTGCCTCCCAGCACGCGGGTTACGCCTGACGCCTGACGCGTGACAAGGTTAGACTAAGAGGAGCTTCGCCGCTAAAATAAGTATACATGTGTCACACAACGCGTATACCTTATGTGTGTCATTGAAGCAGCAGTAAGCATGATAACCAGGGAACCGAGACAACCAGGAAAATCGCGATCCTCAATACCTCCTTTAATTCGCTTCCACTCTGTGTTAATTACTGCATTCTTAAATTTTAGCCTTTTTTTCTAGCTCCCCTTTCAGGGGAAATGGCCCCCCAGTGGGTTTGTGTCACTGTATGGCCAATTCTGCCACCCTGCAGCTGCGTGAAGCTAAATTAGCCTGCGGGGTTCTGTAAAATGAAAACCAGCAGGGCAGTTGTGTTCTCAGTAATTGTGCTGACGTCACTGTTTGGTTCAACGTTTGGGTCTACGATAAACTGAGTGTTTCCGAAATTTCCCATTCTCAACGACGGCATGACGACTATCGTAAGTAGAAGCTGTTGTTACGATGTCTCCTTTTAACGACGCAGTCCTTATACCCGTTATCGACGACCTAATGGTTTATAGCCGATGCATTAGATCGCCTTCTGCGTGTAGACACTCTATAGCTGATATGCTCTTTCTGTACCAGAGGCGCTCTTTCCCTATTATGCCGTCGACACCTCGTGACAGAGATCTCAAGGGGCAAGAAAATTGCTTTTGCATCGAGGGCCTCCAAGGCACAGCTTCGAATGCTAGGCACAGCTTCGAATGAGCGATCTTGAATTTTTCTGGGAATGATATTTACCGCTCTGTTTCTGGTCTGCATAAAGCGCTAAATCGTCAAAACTGCTCTGACACATTTAGCTAAAACGGCCCGGCGCAGCATGTGCACAAGAGCACAATGCTTGTGTGAAGAAAAAGAGGTAGCGTGCAGTTATTAAGAAGAAGGTGATGCATTGATGTGTGTGCACGTTGATTTGAAACTTCACATTTGCTAGCTGCTGAACTTTAACGACAGGAGTGCTATAAGCACGCTAGAGTTGTGTAATTTTGTAGCTGATCCAAAAAGCCTTCGTTAACTTAGTTATGTTCTTTTCATGCAGATACAGAGAGGGAAATGATCTCACCGGAAATAAATCGGATTTGGCAGCTGCTCAAGCAACACCCATCATGGGCATTGAGAATCTCCATGACAATGCATACGTTTCCACAGTAAAGGAAGCGGACAGCCATGGCATCACTAATTTCCTCTTCAATGAACATCTAAAAAATGTCGGTGGCAATATTGACGCGCCACAAGAGGGGACCACCGAAGGCATTCTCAACGATGGAGGCAGCGTCTTGACGATTGTGGCCATATTTGCAGCCGGCTTTATATGTGGTGTACTCATTGCTGATTGCTACCTAGTCTAATTGTGCCGAGTCATCACAAGCAGCGTAATCAGGATCAAGTCTTCGTGGACCAGAAAAATTTGCTGCCCTGATTTAGGTAACTGTTCTTTTAGTAACTGTGTTTTGTGATGAATTTTCGACCACTCCGTTTGTGGTGCATTCGTGGGTACAGTGTTTGCTTGTTTACCTGGTTTATCGTCCAATCTTAATTACTGTATTTCGGCTGACCGCCTGAATTTACAATTCTGACACCACTGTGTTGAAAATGCGATAAATTCATGGTGACTGCTCCGCAACTTTTTTTCCTCAGATCATGGAACTCCACCCCAGGTGAAAAACTGTTAGGACCGCGAGGCAGTAAAGTCAAAACCCAGTTGCACTGGGACAGTGTCAAACCTGTTTTTCGGACCGGTGTGGCAGTGGCACACTGGGCGACACCGGGCACACTGCGCGCAGTGGTACACTGGGCGACACTGCGCACATTGCGCAATGGCCACCGGGTGGCACCGACCACACTGCGCACTGACCCACTGGGCAACACTGTACAAGGGCCAACCAGATTCACAGAAACAGTCCAACAACATACTGCACATATTTTGAAGGTGCCTTGTAATGACCATGGAAAGCGAGGCTTTAAAGAATAGTTTATTTGAGAGAACTTAAACAAGGAAAAAATGATTCATGTTGAATTATGGGTACATGGCCGGACTTTTTCGCCTAATCTGGCCACCTCGGCAAATATATCCTCCAGTGTCGGCCATGAGCGAGCGTTTTTGATGGCTCCACATTGCTTGGGCACTCCAACACCACCTTCTGGATGACATCTGCAAGGGATAAGCTGAAGATGGCAAGCAGATGAAATTGATTTGAGAATTGTAATATTCTATGCATATAATCAATTTCAGTAATTCACATTGAATTCACTTTATTTTCAGTTAATCTGATATCTAATATAATTAGACAACTGCATATTCTATACATTTATTCACTTCCAGTAATTCCATTGAGGTCACTTTATTTTTTAGTTAATTTGATCTCGAACAAATTTGCTAGCCCCCACACAATTTGTTCACGACCAACTTTGCCCATTGCTTTCATCAAGGTAGCCGTTACCAGACGTTTAAAGCATTTAGTCATATACTAAATGCCGAACCCCTATACACCGGGTCTCCCTTTCAAGTTGGATATCTTCACTGACCCTAAATTCTGTCAAAGCATGATTCACAATTCACAGCACTTCACCAGTAATAACATAGAAAAATATGGTTGGAGAAATTGTCGATTGATGCGATCCCGCGTGTCAATATCGGTAACCATGACCCGCTATGTCACCTTTTCATCTAGCATTAAGAAGTTATACTTAGCGTTTCCACTGTTATCGAGAAATTAGAAATTTCACCCGCTAGCTGCGTGCTGCTGGAACAATGTCACGAACTGTTCTGTGACGAAATAGCAAAACAAAAATTAAAATGTTTCCACCCAGCTCTTATTATTCATTTAGAAGATATAATCGCGGTAGTGAAGGCAGTTTCTTATAGTCCCATCACAGAAATTCTGAAGTAGTCATACCTCTTTTTTGGCTCATCGTGCAATAGTGCTCATTAAGGCAGCACACTCATGTCTTCATGAATCAATTGGCATGAGTTAACAGGCACGCACACAATGGGCCATTATGAGCCAAGCAGCCAGCATACAATCCGCGTTTTGTGACACGCTGTGGCTCCGCCGCGTGGTGGCCACGGTGTGGTGCGCCCCTCTAGTCTAACCATGTGAGGACGACCACTGTGTTGTCTGCCTGCCGAGTCATGTTCCGACAGGCACTGTACTTGCCACAAGGTGGGAACTGCTTTTAAAAAGTGGTGTCGAATAGTATTTGCATTGTACAGCCGCTGACCGATAATTCGGGCATGCTCAGTAATTCGCACAGCCGCGTGGTGCCGCCAGTGTCGCCGTAGGTTTAATGTTTTAGGACGACCGATATTTCGGACGGTTCCTAGCTCTACATTCAATAATTCGGACTCCGTTCACGGATGGCGAGCACACTGAATGGGCCACCACTATTTCCTCTGGCGCCCCAACGAGAGAAAGTATGGCCTCAGATATCGCATACAAAACTAGAATCTCCGACGCATCCCGGCCGCGGCGGCTGCATTTCGATGGAGGCGAAATGTTGAGGCCCGTTTGCTGTGCGATGTCAGTGCACGTTAAAGAACCCCAGGTGGCCGAAATTTCCGGAGACCTCCACTACGGCGTCTCTCATAATCAGAGCTGGTTTTGGGACATTAAACCCCACAAATCAAATCAAATTAATCTCCGATGCTTAGTTTTGGTCGCGACACACGAATTTTAGAGGCAAGTCGCACCGTCCTTGCGATCACCGCATCCTGTCTCGGCATCTCATGCGTGGTTTGCGATTACAAGCACGGCTGGTCGTGTCAGCTCTGCTTCGCTTCATAGCGCTTTCACGTTTGGTTTTCAGTGCTTGTTTATTTATTTTGCGGTCAAAGACTTCGTTCTCATGGCGTTAAGCAACAGGTCACGTCTAGTGGTACGAAAAATGACCTCACAGCCTGTGCCGACGAGCAGAAAACGAAAACGAGCCATGCTAGTCGGCGCTGATAATGTCGCATACCTGCCGACCCCTTGAAAACAGTGCAAGCAGACGTAAACAGCAACTGCTTCCATCTAAGTGGATTTACTTTTGCTGATTGCAAATGAGGCCGCCTTCGCAACATAAGAGCCTGAACTGTCACCGATGACGAGCTGCAACGCGGACATTGTTGACGACCTCGAGGCTGCGATGTGGTGATTCCTGCCACCATTACATTTGAAGACATTGTCAACATCGCGGCCAGGTGTCGTCGTGTACCGAATGGGTTGATTATGAAATACTTACACAAGTTCTCAAAATGTCAGAGAGTGACTCCGACTCAGAAATGTGCCGTGAGCTACGGAGCTGTGACGTGCGGATCTGACTCTAGTGTTTGCTATCCTTGTGTCGTCGTAAACTGCCAGTAATATACGTGGACTTGGTCCCTTGTAAGCGCAAATGCGTGCAGCAACACATCGACCACTTCTTCGTAGTCCCGGGTCTTTAAAACGGAAATAAAATGGTTTTTTAGGCATTTTTTTGGACGTTCGATAATGCACACGGTTTTACGATCACTATGGACCCCAAATTATATTCATCGGCTGTATTTTGATCTTTACCTCCTCTATTCAAGTTCGTGCATGGCAGGCAGAAATGGGATTCATTATATAAAAAAGAGGCAAGCAGAGAATACTTCAGAAGTGATCAACACGAAATTTGTCCAACAAGATGGCAGTCATGCCCAACGCAGAATAAAAAATCCTGTACTACAAACCATTTATTTCTTTATCGTTGTTCTCTTCAAACAAGGAGAGAATGTTGGCGGCACAAAAGATACTCAATCAGAATCTTCGTTCAACACAATTTCGCGGCGAAAACTGTCAACCTTCGCTTCACAGCTCCGCTTTTGTTCGCCGCGTGACGTAGCAGGCCGCACCTCGTGCGTTGCTAATCGAGCGGCCGTGGAGGGAGGAACAACGCTCGGCCTTACGGTGCTTCGCACATAAGAGGGTGCGCGCGAGGCCGAAAACACCCTGAAAAATAACTAAAGCAGCGTCATTCGTGTCAGTGTGCAGACACCTCCTCTCTCTGCTTCGTAGATTGTAAATGAAATTAGTTAAGAACGCTCTTTGCCGCCGTCGTACGTTCAGGTAAACGCAAAAAGGAGCTGCGATTGTAAGGGACCCGTTAAGGGAGGTTTGCAGGTAAATACGACAAGAGAATGTATTTAGAAGCAAGTGCTATGCTTCTTTTTTCTTAAAAGTAAAGATATGCAATACATTATCAGTAAGTGCGCGCATGTGATCGACTTGTGTTTAGGTACATGGCGTAAGCAACACGGCGTCAGACAGGTTCACGGTTCTGGCGCATTTATGAGTTTTTGTTCAATACGTTAAGATATACCGCGTCATAAAAGCGGTCTGTAGAACAATGAAGTAAGCGAAGCGCTTGTACCGGCAAACACATCGCCGCAAGCGAGTAGCACACGGCGCGAGAGCCCTGCGTTGGCCTGTCGAAGTGCTTGGGGTTGACGCTCTCATGGCAGTGCCGCCGCGGGCCGCGCTAAGAGGTCGCTAAGCGCCGCGCACCACTAGCTTTTAGGGGCGAAGCTCCTTATGGCGTCACCCGTTCGTCCCCATTATCGTTTGTTTGTAGCCACCACTCGTTGAGTCTACAATCCGACCATAGATGGCGCTACTTGTACTATATAACGAATGCATATACGCTGAGAAATGCAAAATCGTCCCAGACTAGAGGGCGTTTTGTAGCAAAAGATGAGAATAAAAGGTGAGTTTTATGAACACAGGATTTACGTCACACGTAGGGAAGGAGAGAGAGAGACGATCGCGCCACTGCGATCGCGTGTTCTTCGGCGGCGTTTTGGCGCGCGCGCCCACAGAGGCTCGTCGACGGAGGATGGACAAGGCTGCCGAACGGCGTGTGCGCAGGGCGGCGGCGCCTCGCGCTCGAAAAAGCGACCCCGCCGTGCGGGCCTCGGAGGCCGAAGCTAGCCGTGATTCTGCGCGGCGGCGCCGCGAGGACCCTGCAGTACGAGCGCGGGAGGCCGAAGCTAGCCGTGATTCTGCGCGGCGGCGCCGCGAGGACCCTGCAGTACGAGCGCTCACGTTACTCACGAGTTTCATTGAGGTGTGTGGCGAGGTATCTTTAATACATAAGAGCTTCGCCCACTCTCCATCATTCACGCCGTGGATATGCTGTCATTTTTTTTCAAGGTCGTGCGAACGCCATCTTGTCTGTCCACCCCACGTGCGCCGCGTGCGGCACCTGCTCGATCTCGCGCGGTCACGCTTGAATCTGCGCGACAGCGCTGCAGATTCTGGGATGCCGCAAAACCACGTACAACAACGGAATGAAGGAGTTTTCGCTTTCACGGGCAAAGCTAAATGCCAAACGTCGAGATGTGTGGCTCCAGCGTATTAGATGGCTATGTGGCGCTCACGCCGAGGCAACGGCGAAGAAGCCGGAGGCCAAACGCGGGGACGATGGCCGCCGAAAACGGTTCCCGCGACACTGAGCGCGGGCTCTCCGGGCGAAGCTCGCCCTCCTAGCCCTACTTACGGGCCTACTAGCCGCCAAACGCGCGGGTTACGCTGTGCTGTCAGTGCACCCCGTGCTGCGGTGCGGCCGCGTGTTTCGCAAGGTGTTTTAGTTTCGCGTAGGCAGTCTCGCGGTGGACACACTAGAGGCGCTCCTGCTGCGCCTAGGAGAGGAGGCAGAGGCTAAGGGGCGCACTTGGTCATAGAGTTAATATACTACTCCAGAGGCAAAGCTAGAGGCCCGTGTATGGGAGGGGGGGTCCCCCGTGGTAGACGCCATCTTGCAACGCTCACGCTATCCTTAGGGATCGTAGCCGGTATTAATCTGGCAACAAAGTATGAAAACACATAGCCTCCGAAATGGCGCATAGCCGCGCCAATCTCTAAAGCTAGCGGAAAAAAATCGGCGTCGATAGATGGCAGCAGCTATCCTGTTTACGATCAGAGCCGTCCGTGGAGCTGGGAAGCCCAGTCTCAGCAAGAACCGAGAGGCTACACGCGTCGTTGTCAGTGGACGCGATGCACCCGGCATTGTGTCAGTTCCAGCTTGTCCATTATCGCCTTGTCCGTGCGGTCCGTGCGCGACATTCAACGTGCCTATAGGGAACACCTATATAATCGTACGTACGTGTTAAGCATGGTTTATTCTTTCTGGTGCAGAAAGCGCTTTCGATGCACAACCTACCAGTTCCTTTGCCTGTATATTGCAGCTGAGGCGGTCTGAGGCATGATCGAACAGCCCTGCTGCCAAGCCGGTGCCCTCGAACAACACCGCATCAACCCGTCCGGCGCTACCCCGCTACGGTCACAAAGAGAGGGAGAATCCGAAAACAGAAATAAAGAGGTCCGAAACCACGCTTTAATGACCGAATGCGTGCTTCTGAAATATAATAATTACATTTTTAGGAAGTGTTTTCAGTATGCTTAATATTCACACTTAATCTTCGCAAGATTATTCGTTTTTTAAGGAATCGGTATAAGACGACCCACACTTGTTTATAGCACTTTCAGTAATACTTACGCTGGCCACATTGATACAATTGCAAGAGGGCGGCACCCGGGCGGGACCCCCCCTCCGCGGCCCAGCTTTGCCTCTAGGGTCAGTATATTATCTGTATGCATTTGGGTGCTACTTTAGGTTTTTTCACGGACGTTAGGCGCCTGTGCACCGCAGCGCCTCTAGCGGTCTCCCCTCAAAGCCGACGCTGGCATCTGTGCGTTACGTTAATTATGGAAGTCAAGAACACACACACACACACACACACACACACACACACACACACACATATATATATATATATATATATATATATATATATATATATATATATATATATATATTGATTGATTTGTGGGGTTTAACATCCCAAATCCAGCTCTGATTATGAGAGCCGCCGTAGTGGAGGTCTCCGGAAATTTCGACCACCTGGGGTTATTTAACGTGCACTGACATCGCACAGCACACGGGCCAGAACATTTCGCCTCCATCGAAATGCAGCCGCCGCGGCCGGGATATATATATATGTATATATATATATATATATATATATATATATATATATATATATATATATATATATATATCGTAACAGTGTCGACCCATGAAAGTTCTAGAAATTCCCTGCTCCTCAGTTCAAGTACTCATGAAGCGAACACTGCATTGCATACAGGCACATCTCATTTTATTACATCCAGGTGGCGTCCACATGACGCCGAGGTGTAGGAAAGGAGCATAGCAGCGGCTCAGGTGCACTTTCTAACACCCCTCAATTCTTGGCAGACCCATTTTACGACGCTAAATGCGTCGGAGCCGCACTTCCTTCGCACGTCCCCGAGGTGGACGTTGAACAGCATCAGGGCCACTCGGGTGCGGACGGAGCCGAACTTTCTGCGGGCCGCTGTGAACTGCGTGCAAGTGACGGCCGTTGATACAGTTGATACACTCACTAGAAATCAACAAGGCCCTACATGAGTGTTTGTGATTACGGACATGCCAGTGTGTGAGTGACGGTCAACACGAGAGGCGATGACAACTCATGCTACCTTAAAGCCGGCTACCATCACGTGCTTACTTAAGTCTATCACAGCAAGTCATCTAGAAATCCTGCCGAGGGTATATATATGTACAGTGTGTGAATTTACGGAAAAGAACACTTGAACGCATGTCCTGTGCGCTACGGGGGCCGCATGCAGTGGCAAACATAAATATGGGCAACGATCTATTGGCAGCGCACGTGTCTTTGCCACCTGTGCAGCGCGATACCATGTGGTGCAAAAAGCGGAAGTCATTTTTTTTTCTTACATAGGGTGGTGCCCTATCATGCTGCCACAGCGCAGAGACCACAAGCTCACGTGTTCCCTTTCGTACAAGGCCACACGGCAGGTTGCATGAAGCAGACTCGCAAATTGAAATAGCTGTCACGAAATAGAGGTCGCCTAGAACTACCGGTTCTGTGCAATGGCAGGGCTTACGTTTAGAGTGGTCATCGAAACCTTTCACCAAATACACGCTTTACAATGACCCTAGATCTGTGCACATAATGCACTGATCTAGTAACAGTCTAGATAGTAGCAGTCTAGAAGCTAGTAACAGTCGTCCGTAATGCGAGCATTTATTTTATGGCGGAACGCGTTACGGGAAAAAAATTACCTGACACCGCAACCTTTAAACGCGGTTTCCTGGTTGAAGGATTTCATGTTCTTTGAAGGTCGCTAATGTTTTATCAGTGTCGCCAGGTAGACTGCCTCGTGAGTTTTTTTTTATTAATAAGGAAAGGCCCCACAGCACACTTCGAACAAATTTGCAAAATCATGCCCATCAGTCGTGGAGGTTCCTGTGAGCGTTCGGGCCAAATATTATTCCAGAGTGCGCTCGAGGAAATTAGCAATTTGTTTCAAACACAGTGAGAAATCATGCGCTATTTCATCGCGTGACGTCATGTGGTTGATTGACTGACTCGCTTGAGGAAGAAATTGCATTTCATGATTTGGTTATCGCGGAAAGGTGATCTACTAGGTTTTATCTGTTCGTTTTGACTCAAGAACTAAAGGTGCATATTTCTCTTGAAAAATTTCAAGCGGCTTAGTCAGTGCCTCATGCGACGTCATCTGTTGAAACAAGAGGGGCCACTTTGAAGGTGTGCTTGCAACCGAATTGCAAATTCAGTAGTGAGTGCAGTACAGCAATATTTAGCTGACGTCTTGGCAGGAGCCTCCACGAGTGATCAGCACCTTATTCTGGCTATGTTCATAGAACCTTGCAGTGCCATTTAATATGCTAACTCAGTACGATTAGTCTTTAAACACTAATGTAACTCAAACTTAGTAGTGGCTTTCAAACATCCCTTGGGCCGTTCAAGTCAAACAAAGACCTTAAGTTAAAAGCTGTATAGTCTAGCAAGTATGAGGTATAGCTGCGTACTCTTGTATTTAGAATTGTATTATGCATTTAGAAGGCATAAGTTGTCGCTGAGGATTCCGAAACATTAGGCCTCAAAAAGTATGCCAACAATGTGAAAATAAATGTAGAACGTTATCATCGATGTATGACCTAATGCTTTACCAAATGTACAGCACACGGTTTTGTGTGTTAGAGGTGTGTAATGGAAGGTGTTTTTCCGTGATAATACAGTGTAGTAGGGCCAGTGCGTTGCTAAAAATTATGGAACAATATTTCACTTCGGAACAAAAACTCCGCCGGCGAAAAGAAAAATGTCACAGAGCAGACCTGACGTATTTCCCAGCGTAATCATTTAGAGATCGCTTCCAGAACAAACGCATGTCGTTCGCATTTTGCAAGACGACCTCACCCATAGGACCTGTAAATTGCGAATGTGCATCCCACTCCCATTAAATCACATGCAACCATTATTATAATGCGCACCATCACACACGGACGCTAGCCTTCGGCTACGGGGCCATACAGTGTTTGCAAGTGATCTGTATTTATTCCATGTGAATAAACTTCAAACTTCAAGTGAGAACGCATACAGCACTGTACTACACGATGTGTGACTCATGATTATCACTTGCGTGATTTACATCAACATCAAATGTACTGAGAAAGCTTTCAATGAGCGAAAAAAGCTTCTATGATGAAACCCTACTTCGCTGGTGGGAATAAGTTTGTACCAAGCACAAACATAGGTTCAGGCCGTGTGTATGCCACACAGCTGGGCGCATATACAGGTGGTCTCCACGATTCCTACGCCAGCGTAATCTGCGGTGTGGACTCGGCCTGAGCGGGATGAGCTGGGTCGTTCTTTTGCGTGCGCTGTCCTTGCGCGAGCAGAGTCGCGCATTCGTTTCGTTAGTTTCAGAGAAGCGTGGAAACGAAATGCAATTCGGCGTGCTCACCTCTGTCGGTACTGTTGCAATAAGGGACATCACAATGTAACATCAGCACCAGCGCGACGTTTGCTAACATAATTACCGCATTTCCTTCACTGTCTTCATTGTTTCATACATGGCTCTCTGCATCTTTCGAGGTCACATAAATGTATTTCTAATATTCCGGTAAAGTAAGACATCGTCTTCGTCTTACTGATCAATTTGGAGCATTTAGATATCTGCAATAGAAGCATCTAATCTCCTTTCTCCTAAAAACCGAGGTTTTACATAGGCTAACCGCATAGGGCGGTTTCAGATATCGCTATTTCTGGTCACAGTTATGAAGAACAGCTGTACTCACCTTATCACGAGCGCTAGTGAAGTACTCGGCAAAGATGACGTGTTTACTGGTCTTGTCATTAACAAATGAGGCATACACCACATAAGGGTTTTTTAGTAATTGGACCTTTTGATCAACGGTTTTTCTTGGCCCACAAATCTGCGAAGAATGCATATTCTGTTATTACACACCCATGTGTAAAGGCACAATAGCCATTTTACTGAAATGTCTGTAAACACCGAGATGATAGTCAGCAGGCTTCGTGCGCCAAAATGGCTAAAAATAAATCCATGCGGTTGGGTAAAGTAAACATTACAAAATGTCTAGGGTTCGATCTCCACGTAAGGAGTTCGAACCCTAGAACAACGCCTGCCCGCAGTGCTCCCTCTAACCGGGACGCTAGCAGTGGAAGGGCAAAGACGAATTATCCGATGTCAGGTAATTTCACCCTCACCCTGCTAAGTCCTACTTACTCGGTTGCAATGAGGCACTGAATAAAACATTGGCACGCTTTTCGAGGGGCACTTATATAAGTACTCATGGGGTAGAGATTATAAACAAGAGTTACAAAGTAGATCGCATTTTCTCAAGCACGGCTCCAGAACACAAAAGAAACATCGTTACATAAACACAACACTTAAAAAGGAATACTTAAAAATATCAACATTGTGAATAACACGCGGAGAAGAAACACTTCGAAATAGCCTACCAGGGTTATTACAGAATAGTTAACGAATGACTATAGTTACAGGGCGTGTCCGTTAAGACTACCTGCGCAGTTATTTTGATCCAAAACAGATGATCTTTCAGAAAGCGTTTCTTTTTCTTTTTTTGCGGCTGCTTCCCTTCTATAAGTGCATACTTCTTTTTCATGCTTTACATTACGCAAAGTTGCATTTGAACAACTTTACTGTCTTAGCCTTTTCTTTTTGCGTGTGTGTGTCTGGAAAGGATTGATCTTTTGTAAAATTAGACTGTACTTGTGCTTCTATATGCATTCATTGTAATATGCGTTGCTAAACATGTCGACGCTGGTGTGAATGCCAATGAAGGGACACGGGACTTCGCCTTTCGCCCACCCCTTTCTTTCATTACGCTTTATTAATACGAAAATAAACGTCATTGTCTCATTGTAATAATCATAAGTCAAGCTTCGTCCAGACATAGGTCCGTAAGGGGGGAGTACAGATCACGCACTCGGAATTGTGTATGAAAACTTCCTCACTCGGAAACCACATCAAGGTTGATAGGCGTCTCCTTACATCAAACGGAACTGCGCTTACATTCAAAGAATTAAGAAAAGGTGCCACACTGCCTATACGGAGCAGGCGCCTCTATTGTAGCGCCACCGCCAGGTCACACCTGAAGGTCTTGCGCGGGAAACCTCGTCAATGCTTCATTGGAGCTTCTGAGTGATGTTGGCAGCACTAGCGCTGGCGTGGCGGGAATTATGGCCAGACTGCATATTATACCGCCTTCATCAGGAGCCATTTTGTTCAGCAAACAGCGGTTCGTGAACACTGTATATAGCTTATTGGCGTCTGTTATGTAGCGGAAACATTTATCAGAAGCCAAAAAACGCATTTATGTGTGTGTTATGTATGTATGCATGTATGTATGTATGTATGTATGTATGTATGTATGTATGTATGTATGTATGTATGTATGTATGTATGTATGTATGTATGTATGTACGTCCTATTCTTCGACCAAACCAATATAGTGTTGCAGATGGCGACTGGGGAAAAAGCGGCACATAACCGCTTGAGGAGCCCCAAAATCCGTACAAAGAAGTGGAAAAATACAAGAGCTACAGAGCGGAAATACACTTATCACAAAAGGTTATATATTATACATCTGCACACATTAGGCATACCATACAACATAAGAAGAAAAAGCTTGTCACCAAACTGCATAATGTACATGACAGAATGTTATAACGAAAGGGAAGGGGTCAAGGGCTCGTTCTTTATTTGTTAGAAACAACTTCATGAGCAAACAGACAATGAAGCCTAGGAAAGCACAGGGGAAGTTACTTGTGGTATTGTAATTGTGGAGAAAGTAGAAGAGAATTAAAGTGGACGAAAAGACAAAGCTGCCTTCGGTGGGAATCGAACCCACGACCTTCGGATGTCGCGTCCGATGCTCTACCAGAGCATCGAATGTTAGTTACATACAAGACAGAATGTTAGTTACATACAAGTGTTAGATACATACAGGAAGTAATATCAATATTGCCGACAATCAGGTTGTTTAGTAGACGGGCAATCTTGTGCGCTACATTTGAGATCTGTAGTTAGTACGAGGTTGTGGTACCCGCCGACATTTTGGCCTTCTAGTATATAAGGAGGTGCACAGCGCATGGCCCTGTACATCCGGTAGAAAGCGGTGATGACGGTGTGGTGTGGATTTATCTTTTTTTTTTTTTGGTCTCGTAATCTTACCGACGTGGTCATGTGCTTACGTTTCTTACATTGCGACTGAAATTCACTATAGCCTCCACGCGCGGAGGCGTACCTCGCACAAATTAAATTTCATTCTGCGTCATGCCATGGTCTTGCTATGGAAAATTCTTGTGATATACGTAACTGACTGTACCATTTAGTGCCGCCTCCCAAAACTACTTTTGCCTCCGGCCAACTCATGTGGGTTCGTAATGTATAATTTGCATTGTATAATTTTCTCGCAGGTGTTTAGTGGGCGGCGCAGTGGCTTTGCTTTGAATGTTATGAAGTTATTCGTATCGAATAACTTTCGGTCACTTACAGCGTTGCGATATTTTTTTCTGAAAACTCCTTCCCTAGCGTAATGTATGAGGTACCCTTCACCTATAATTGCCCTTGTTTATTGGGAGAACACTGTACCACCTTTTTTATGCTCGCGGATTAAGGCTAGGAAATTGAAATATTAGCAAATATTTGCTTTCCGAGACCGAGCCTTGTACGTTTTCTTGTTTTTAGGGCAACAACTTCTTCAAATTAAGTATTATTCTGGTCACAAAGCCTGCGCTTAAAGTATATATAGTTGAAAATCGGGCGTGGTTGCCAGAACGACTTGTTCCTTCTTGTCTGCATTCGTTTACATATTGCTGCCTTCACAAAGACAATTTCCCTCGTCAAAACATTGGCTCTAGCAGTATTCGTGGTGTACACGGTAGATCAGTACCCATCTGACTACAGCTCGCTAAATTTTATCCTGCTGCAAATCGAACAGAATATTCAGCTATGCGCAATGTGAAAAAGAAATTAAAGGTGAACTTGTGCGTGTCGGATATCGTGCTAGCGCGCAGCGCTTCGTACACATGCCAGAAACACTTCCCAATGGTGGACTGCCCCATACCCTCATATCAAGTGGCAGTATGAGCCACATATGCTTCCTTTTTTTTTTCTTTTCTCCCCTTTTCTTTTCCTTTCTTTCTTTCTGTCTTTCATACCTATGGATCATTCATGAGTAATCCGGGCGGATACTTAATATTGAAAGGTGTGCGCAGCTGCCTCAAGTTAATTGCTACCGGTTACCCTGATAGTTAAATTACTCTTTTCTGCACTAGGCTTATACTTTGGTAGAACACCTACCTAGTATTACTCTAAATATGATCCAAACTAGAAAAGAAGCTCAGGGGAAGATGGATGCTTGAATCGATGAACAAATCGCAAAGTACGATTTAGAACAGGGAATGTCGCGGGAGCTAACGTTTCGACAAGCGGACTTGTCTTCGTCAGAGCGGCAACTGCCTTCGCTGTGACAAAAGCGCCGTTACAAAATTCAGCGCAGGCACGTTAATGTACAGTATACGTACATTTATCTGTGTGCCTACCGATATACTTCAGACCTACACGTAGAAGTGCACAGCTTACAAAAAAGAATACGAGGGGAGCCTCTACAACTACAGATGATGTATTTTATGAGATTTTCATTTCTTTATTAGTGTTTCTTTTTGGTTTTCGTGACAAGTTCCATGGGGAGGTAAATCTGGGTGTCAAAAAAGGCAAAAAAAAAACGAAGAAACAAAGTCGATAGGTGCTATCACCATAAAAAATTGGCAGATCCCACGTGCAGTGGGAATCAAGGAAATGCAAAGCACGCACAAGGAACGTAAAATGGATTTGCATTGTTGTCTCGCTATACCGAGTTTGGTACATATGAAGTTAACGAAACGGCCACAAGAGCACCAAGACTGTGGCATGTAAACCATGCCGCTCATACACGCATGTCATGATTCTAACCTTATGACTTGTCATTTACGTTCGTCATGCAGTCATGTTGTGCCATAGCAATTTTGGTATACATCCCTTTAAGGAAACGAGCGGCATGTAGATCATGCCGCTAATGACATGCATGTCACGATTTTTATGTTATGACCTGCCATTTATGATCGTCATGCAGTCATGTTGTGCCAAATCAATTTTCGTATAGGCACCGTGCAGTCGTGTTTTCCATGTGCGACATCAGCGCCAGAATGCACTGCCTGGCGGAGAGAAGAAGCAAAATTGGGTAGACTGTGACAGGAAAATACGCGAACGCGATGCGCGTCTCCAACTCTACAGCAGCAGCGACCGCCCGTCCCACCTTCTTTCGTTTAATTTCTTTGAGATGCGCGCTTCAAACCTACGGCAAACTGTTTCAAAGGGCGACGCCGCGACCGTCCGTGTGGTTCGCAGCACGCCCGGAAAGCAGCGAAGAAACGCGCGCGTCGCTGTCGCCTCGGTTTCCACCGTGCGCAACTGAGCCGTCCGACGAGAGCTACGTAGCGCCCTCTGATCAGTAGACGGAGCCCATACATCCCATTATGAAACGGCAGTATAGCGCCAGGACCATGGCATGTAAATCATGCCGCCCATGACATGCATGTTATGCTTTTCATGTTATGACCTGTCATTTATGTTCGTCATGCAGTCATATTGTTCCATACGAATTTCCCTACACATCCCACTAACGAAATGACCAAGACAGCACCAAGACCGTGGCACGTAAATCATGTCGCTCACGACATGCATATCATGATTTTCATGTTATGACCTGTGATTTGCGTTCATGATGCAGTCATCTTGTGGCATACCAACTTTTGTATACATCCCATTAACGAAACGACCGGGAGAGCACCAAGACTGTGACATGTAAATCATGCCGCTCATGACACGCACGTCATGATTTTCATGTTATGACCTGCCGTTTATGTTCGTCAGGCAGTCATGTTGTGCCATTCCAATTTTCGCATACATCCCATTAGCGAAACGGCTAGGAGAGCACTAAGACCGTGGCATGTAAATCATGCCACTCATGATATGCATATCATGATTTTCATGTTATTACCTGCCATTTTATTTATGTTATGTTAGTCAGGCAGTCATGTTGTGCCATACCAATTTTCGCATACATCCCATTAGCGAAACGGCCAGAAGAGCCCTAAGACCGTGGCATGTAAATCATGCCGCTCATGACATGTAATATCATGATTTTCATGTTATGACCTGGCATTTATGTTCGTCATGTAGTCATGATGTGGCATACCAATTTTCGTAAACATCCGATTAGCGAAACGGCCAGGAGAGCACAAAATCGTAGGCGGATAGATAGATAGATAGATAGATAGATAGATAGATAGATAGATAGATAGATAGATAGATAGATAGATAGATAGATAGATACGCTCAAACTAGCCGAAGTTCGCTAAGAAATGCTTCGCATTTAAAAAAATAGCACATATATTGTCAAACGCGCGACAACGCCTGGAGTAGGCAATCGGCTTTGCAAACCAGCAGATATACATGGACTGTCCCGAGTACGAATGGCTGAACTATATAATAAATGTCAAGTGGAGCATTCACAACGCTTGCGAGACGCGCTTTTCTTCGTAGAGACTTCCCTCGTATTTTTTTTTTTGTTAGCTGTGCACTTCTACGTGTAGGTCTGAAGTATATCGGTATGCACACAGAAGAATGTACGTACACTGTAAACAAAAATTACCCGAGATGGGAGCTTTTACCAGCGCGTCAACCGAAAAAACTCCCATGCCCCAACCATTTACTCCGTCATAGCGGAGTGAATTCGGTGCATGACATCATTTTACCACAATTGCTAAGTGACGGAGTATAAAAACGACATGACCTTATTATACCACCCACACGGAGTTTCAGTTCACGTGGTCCCAACCCCCACATGGGAGTTTTTAACAGCCGTCTTCGGTTGCGACGCTCTTGCGGCGGTGTGATGTGTGTGTGTATGCGCGCTCGAGCTCGCGCGTCTGTTTAGTGCTTCCGTGTGATGCTCCAGTGCATTGCTTGGTTCGACGAATCGTCGGTGGGGTTTGTATCTGTGCGTGCTCGCACGTGTGCTTAGTGCGTCCAAGTGAAGCGCCACTTCGTTTTTTTAAACGAGTCTTGAGTGCGCAGTGAGTTTGCAACGGCCGATCAGTGTTCTGTGTAAACGTGTCAAGGCTCTTTCCACTGGTGACCGCTCTGCTCCTCCAGCCAGACGCCGAATGCCGCGCATCGACCAGACCACCACAGTGATGCGCGAATCGGAAATATTTTGTTACGAAGTGGCTGGGGCACCACCGCCCAGCGAGTGTTGACGTGGTTTTAGGCTTCCGAAATTATCAAGATTGTATGCGGAAAAGCCAGGATTATCGGAAAGCAAACGTCAAGGCTATCGACCGGAAGGAGAAAGGACCAAAAGGATACCAAATTTACCCAGGTAGATCGAATATTAATAAAATTATGCAAGAAATTGTCCCGGACCACGCCTAGGCTTAGCTGGCTTCAGCAAAAGCTCATACATTGATGTAAACATAAACTCCCATATAGGTACCCGCAAGAGCTCCGCGATGGATGTAAACAAATACTCCCATAGCTACCCGCAAAAGCTCCTCGATGGATGTAAATACAGCTGCGGTCAAGCGGAGTAAATCTTTTACTCCGCATGACCGGAGTATATGAAACTCTCATCAGGGAATGCGCTAGAGGACAGGTCCATTTACTCCCATCTCGGGTAATTTTTGTTTACAGTGTATAGTGTACATTAATGTGCCTGCGCTGAATTTTGCAACAGCGCTTTTGTCATAGCGCTGGGACAGAGCCTAAGCCCGTACTGGCAAGCAGATGCAAAGTTATTTCCAATACATTGGATTACCGCAGAAGAGCAGACGGGGTTTTTTGGCACATATTTATACGAGGAATAGCACACACCGAGACTGGGTCGAAAGGAGCAATAAGACACAAGCGACATATGGTGCTTGTGCCGTCTTGCTTCCTTCGTCCCAGTCTGTGTGTGCGCTATGGCTCGTATGAGTGGATGACGCTTAAGCCTCGGCTTTAAGAGTTTTACCATATGGCGTCATCGGGCCCCCTTCGCATGTCCTCCTCGTTGATTGATCCATTTTCTATTGGGATAAACGTTTCAAATCGGCCGTATGAGTATAAGAGAAGCCATGGGGGCTAGAGCCCTGGAAAATTCGACCACTTGGGGTTCTTTAACATGCACTGACATCGGGCTTCAACATTTTGCGTCCTTCAAGATGCAGCCGCGGCGGCCGGGATACTGCCTCATCGTGATTGAATTTTCTGTTCCAGTACATTAAGACTAGGGTCCCAGCTATCACGTGGGTATGTGTCTGTGAAGTCTTAGTTTAGAGTTTTCTGACTGACTTTGCATCGAGGAATTGCGTTTTATTAAGTAACGCACCCGGACCGTACAGGAGGGCATACGTGGCCGGGTGCTACGGTCAAAGGCTACTACGGTAACTCGAGATGATTGTTTCCGCCTTCGATGCCGACGTTGATGCCGGATTCTATGATACGTGAGCTCTTCAACGCTAATACGATAATATTAGACTGAATTAGTTTTGGGAGCAATTTTACTATGATGAGAAAGGAAAATATGTCTAGGCGCAAGATGAGAAGTTAACAGGGGTGAGCCTATCAGTATGCTTGAATGGAAAGGTAGTGGCTACATTCGCACAGATTGTGGCCAAGGTGATGATCAGGAAGTTAAAAACACCATCGATATTAACACGCTTCATCCATGCGAGCCCCTCGTAACACTGTCTTAAAGAACAGTAATTTCGGCGATATAAATGCTTCTCGGAAACTTGAACCGATTTTGTTTTTCCGTCGACCGGCTGCGCGTCTTTTTGTATAGCAATTCACAAAAGGTGAGGCCGGATGGAAAGTAAGCTTACTGCGTCACGGCTAGTCAAGCCGAAACCCTTGCACTTAGCGTACGCGCTGCTGTTCAAGTTGGGGGCATCGTGCATGAGGACGTAGATCATTGCGGCCATCTCGAACGACACACCCACAAGCACTTCGCCCTTGTCATACGTTGCGTTGGCGCGCACGAGAGGCCAGTGAGTTTCCTGCAAGAGGGGAAAATCTTTAGAATACTGATCGCATTACCATGCGTCCTTCACGGACTTCTTAAAGAAATCGTACTCATATCTGAAGACACTTCGCGCCTGTCGGCGTGCAGGCAATAGATACTAAGGGTTGCGCTATGTCACACTCAAATATGCTGAGGGAACACTGATGAGAGGCGCCACTTCGCTGTGGTCATTGACCTTGTCTGACCTGCGCGCAGCATTCATCTATCAATGGCCGCAGTCTGCACCCGATGGAAAATTTTGCTCTTTAGGCTGGCTTGCTAGCCTGAAGAGCAAAATTATTCCTCGTTGGTTTTTCTGATGTCACTCTTGTAAATACCAACAACACAAGGTTTGCAACTAACTGTAATCTACTTTTACCTAAAGTACGTACGAATTATGGTCGAATGACGGCAAAATTTTCATGTGTAACCCTGTGGAACCAGCTACCTTTTGATTTGAAAACATGCAGATTGCACTCATTTCGTAAACGTCTTAAAATTCACTTGTTTAATGACTTATGATATAATTCTTTGTTTTGATATCTTTGTCTCAAGCCAAATTTCTTTATTACTTATGTTTCTCTATTTTTTTGCACACATTTTTCTATATTTTGCTGCTTTTTCGCCACTGTTTGCTTAATGGTGTACCGTTCCTCTGTTCACTTTTTGTTAGGAGGTCCCCCTGACAGTTCTTACTTTGGGACGTCTGACTGTTCTATTACAATGCGAATGTAAATGTATATACTTAGAATACTGTCAATAAACTTTCAATAAATATTGCCCCGCTTTACCCTACTAAGGGGATCGCTGTCCGTTCAAGGTGTCTTTCGAAAACGCCACGTTCACACCAGCAGCACAGACTCAAAGACAAAGAAGAAAAGGTCGCTTGTATGCACCTTCAAGATATGCCGAATACGAAACGAACTATGCCTTAGAGGACTCGGGCTCGCAGTGGGCATGGCTTCAATATAGAACCTCAGCTGTGCCTAACATAAAAAAAAAATTGGCAGATCCCACGTGCAGTGGGAATCAAGGGAATGCGAAGCACCATAAGGAACGTAAAATGGATTTGCATTGTTGTCTCGCTATACCGAGTTTGGTACATATGAAGTTAACGAAACGGCCGCAAGAGCACCAACACTGTAGCATGTAAACCATGCCTCTCATACACGCATGTCATGATTCTAACGTTATGACTTGTCATTTACGTTCGTCATGCAGTCGTGTTGTTCCATAGCAATTTCGGTATACATCCCTTTAAGGAAACGAGTGGCATGTAGATCATGCCGCTAATGGCATGCATGTCACGATTTTCATGTTATGACCTGTCATTTATGATCGTCATGCAGTCATGTTGTGCCAAACCAATTTTCGTATAGGCTCCGTGCAGTCGAGTTTTCCATGTGCGACATCAGCGCCAGAATGCACGGCCTGGCGGAGAGAAGAAGCGAAATTGGGCAGAGTGTGACCGGAAAATACGCGAACGCGATGCGCGTCTCCAACTCTATAGGAGCAGCGACCGCCCGTTCCACCTTATTTCGTTTAATTTCTTTGAGACGCGCGCTCCAAACTTGCTGCAAATTGTTCCAAACGGCGATGCCGCGAGCGTTCGCTTGGTTCGCCCGGAAAGCAGCGAAGAAACGCACGCGTCGCTGTCGCCTCGGTTTCCACCGTGCGCGCGCGTCTCATACGTGCGACCGAAGCTGCCAATGTCAGCGATACTGAGCCGTCCCACGAGAGCTACATAGCGCCCTCTGGTCAGTAGACGGAGCCCATACATCCCATTAACGAAACGGCACTATAGCGCCAGGACCATGGCACGTAAATCATGCCGGTCATGAGACGCGTGTCTTGATTCTAATGTTATGACGTGTCATTTACGTTCGTCATGCTGTCGTATTGTGCCGTAGCAATTTTGGTATGCACACCATTAACGAAACACCTGGCATGTAACTCATGCCGCCCATGACATTCATATCATGATTTTCATGTTGTGACCTGTCAGTCATGTTCGCCATGCAGTCATGTTGTGGCATACCAATTTTAGTATACATCCCATTAACGAAACGGCCAGGAGAGCACCAAGACCGTCGCATGTAAATCATGTCACTCATGACATGCATTTCATGATTTTAGTGTTATGACCTATCATTTATGTTTGTGATGCAGTCATGTTGTGGCATGCTAATTTGCGTATACGTCCCAATAAGGAAACGCGTTGCATGTAAATGTCTAATGTGGCTAATTGGGCGTGTTGGTACATCATTAACTACAACCGAGCTGGTTATCCGAGCTGGTTAAGGCGATCGATAAGAGCAAGAAGAATGTTTTAAAAGTGTTTTTTAGTGCTAAAACGCACAAGGTTGACGTTCCTCTTCGGACCATTGTGTCTGAATCTGGAACTTGGCAGCATTCAGTAGCACTTTTGTTGCAGCGCCATCTTAAGGTTTTACCATTGGACGACCCTTTTAGTGTGACTAATTCTAACCAGGTTTTAGAATTCCTGGACTCCGTCTCTGACAAGTGCTGCCAAGCATTCTCTATTGACGTTAAAGACCTTTTTTATTCCCTACCCCACAACCTTATCCTTGCATGCGTCGAGAAGTCTATTGACAAATACGGTTCCGTCCCTTCCAGAACACTGTGGGAATTACTGTTTGTGGTTTTTTAGAACTTTTAATCTTTTATCTGCGCTCCACCTATGTTGAGTTCGAGGGTACTCCACACTTGCAAAAACAGGGTGTTTGCATCGGCTGCTGCATTGCCCCTATACTTAGCGATCCAGTTCTTGCTCATCACGATCGTCTTATCAACGCCTCACTATGTGACCAAGATGTTCTTAAAGTGTTTCGCTATGTCGACAATTTTCTGGTGTTTGTAAATTGTGATCCGCTCGCTATTGAACCTGTGAGTAAAGTGCTGCTGGCATTGTTCTCGAAAGTAATGAGCCCGCTTAACCTAACACACGAACTCCCGGTAAATGGCCATATTAGATATCTGGACATACGGATTGGCTTCAAAGATGTTTGCGTCTGCTGGTGCTATGAACCGCGCGCAAAAAAAACCCCTTCAGCCCTTCAACTCGGCCCATTCGAAGCTCGTCAAACGAGCAATTGCCACGCTATGCTTCAAGAATGCTCTTCAAAAATCTTGCCCGCATTATATTTCAGAGGCGTTTGACCTCCAGAAGGAGCGCCTGCTGAATGCTGGGTACCCCCAGCATCTCCTCATTTCGGTAGCAGAGAGCCTGCTCAGGAAAATGCGCCGTCACCCGCAAGTGTGTGAAGTCGGCGCCTCACGCTGGCGTAACGTAGCTGTGATACCCTATGTTCACAAGCTTTCACACAATCTCAAAAAGGTGGCCCAGCGGTACGACGTACAAGTCGTCTTTTCCGCTCCTCACAGGTTGTCCAAACTCTGCATAATGACCGATCCTGAGGCAGGGAAGCAGCAAGCGTGTGGCACTTCGCAATAAGCGCCCTTTCCACTTTGTTGATTGTGCAGACGGTGGTTGTGTACGAAATTCCTTTAACATGCGGGAAAGCTTACGTTGGCCAAACCGGAAGATGCGTCAATATTAGGCTAAGAGAGCATGCCAACAATGTAAAAAGCGCTCGCCAAGGGAAGGAATTTCAAGGTGTTTTGGCTAGCCATTGCGCAACTTGCCAAGATTGTTCACCGGACCTGAAGAACACTGCTGTCATTCTGAAGAACAATTGACGCCTCACTAGAGAGATTGCCGAGACGAACGTATTAGCAGGTTAGGGTAAAGCTGTGTCAGAACGCCGTCGATAGCTCTTTCTGATAAAGAGATGGCGTTTTTGCGCATGTGTGGCAATGTTACATGAACTGATTTGCACCTATATATACGTCATCCCCGTGCTAATAAACACTTGTTGGAAGTTCACCGCTTGTCCCGTGTGGTTCTTGTCGTCGTCCTTGTCCTTTTTTGCGCTGCAGGTTGTAGTTAATGTAAATGTCATTCATGACATGCATATCATGATTTTCATGTTATGACCTGTCATTTATGTTCGCCATGCAGTCATGTTGTGGCATACCAATTTTTGTATACGTCCCATGAACGAGACGACCAGGAGAGCACCAAGACTTTGACATGTAAGTTATGCCGCTCATGGCATGCATGTCATGATTTTCACGTTATGACCTGCAATTTATGTTCGTCATGTAGTCATGATGTGGCATACCAATTTTCGTAAACATCCGATTAGCGAAACGGCCAGGAGAGCCCAAAATCGTAGGCGGCTAGATAGATAGATTACGCTCAAACTCGCCGAAGTTCGCTCAGAAATGCTT
>JABSTT010000073.1:0-40001 GCA_013339685.2 Hyalomma asiaticum | reverse complement strand
TGCCATATTTCCAGACACATTATAAAAGAGCCAAAAATGCATAAACGGAATCAGTGTGGGCGTTTTGATATTTCGCGACGGCTAGTGTTATCCCAGCGCTGAAACGGCGCTCGAAATTATGAACCAGAGCAAGTTGCACGCTGGTGAAATCTGAGTAAAGAGTGTAACTGGCGAGCAAGCACTACCACCTTGCGATTGCATTCTTTGTTTCTTCAAATCCTCATCTTGCTTTCTTTGTTATAGTTTTCTACATCTTCTCCTTTCTCGGTCTTTGTCATTTTCCTTTCTTTCTTTATCTCTTTATATATTGCCCTCTTTTTTCCTCACCCTCACTTCTTTTTTCCACCTACTGCTGTACTAGACTGCGCACGGGTATGTTGTGGCTTACCCCCTCACCTGCTCTTTTTCGTCCTCGTATTTACATCGATCCTTCTCACCGTCAGTTCCGTGTCCCCTCCTCTTCCTAAAATATAGTGTAACAGGCCATGCCTTGTTTTACCCTCTCCCCTTCTTATTTCTTTCATCCTTACCTCGCATCACACTATATAATCATACTCATTAATCGTTTCTATCTCACCGCTACGATATTATAGTATGCATGGCTGAGCAGTGTTAAGAGCTACTTGGCACATGCCAACTATCTGCGCTCCGTAAACTATACAATACAAGGCTATTCCATCCTCTACACTACTGCATTATCCTTTCCTTCCTCCTCACCCTGAAACACTCCACGTCACTTCCCTTCCCGCCGCGGCTATGATAGGTTAGGAGCTGTAGGCGCACACTTGCTTTCGGCGCCAGATACCTGCATTTATGAAGTAGTGTGCAGTACTTTGTGTAGTAGGCTGCGTGATTGAGAGCGGGAGAGCAGAAGTGGGGGTCAAATACCGCACATTGGGCACCTGGCGAAGTTTCAGCGCACACGACGAGTAGTTATGCTAAGGTTAAATAGCTACGGTGTTAAAAGCGAGTAACTTAAAATGACCATCAGGCTATTACCACCAAAAAGGTTCGCATACCACAGTAGTCAAGTGCCTATATCCGAAAGTCACGAAATCGGATCCCGGCCGTGCATGTTAAAGAACTCCAGGTGGTCGAAATTTCCCGTGCCCTTCACTGCGGCGTCTCTCGTAATCATATGGTGGTTTTGGGACGTAAAGCTGTAAAAATCAATTAATCAATGAAAACCAAAGCACGTATTATTGCTTTCCTAAGCGCCATGGGGTATTCAGACTGACTGTTTCCCGTCGCTCATTGATTTCATATTCTTTAACTCGATAGAAATGGTACCATTCGATGTCTACAAGCTTGGAATGGTCTCGCTGAAAAGTCAATGTATATATTTAAAACAGATTTTTTTCAATCTTCGTGGTTACCATTTTTCCTGGTGTATGGACGCGGGCTGCACTAATTACTGGGATTTCGCGACATCAGTTTACAAATTAAAATTACTCTCAGTCATGGAAGACTGCCACCAGATGTGTGTAATATACAGCTGTAATAAGCTGTTCTTTTAACTTTTAAGCAAGATGAGTGAGCCTGCGTGACTATATCTTGGTTATCCAGGAATTTGACACACAGCACCGAGGATGGCGCCACTAGTCAGTTTCCTCGGATTTCAGGACCAAGGATAAAAATAATATTCTTTGTTGCATGAAGTGCAAGCATGCTCCTTTCCGTGGATGCCAGAAACGATGTTCTCACTTTTCCCAAAAGGGGAAAAGACTTTTTTCCCAGCGGGAGGCAACCTCTTAAGAGCTGCTTTGGGAAGGAAGCACTGGTGAAACTTATGAATTGGATGAGACGCAGATGACGTATTATGACCAGGCTCGTAACAGTGTGGCACATATCAAGTAAATTTGTTTCTACCAGGTTAAAATCAACGAACATCACCTTCTTTTTTTACCAGGAAGCTCAGTGACCTGCACATGGGCCTAACCAATAAGTGCTACGGATTCAGGACCATACGCCGGTAGGTGCAATTCTCCACAATTCTTGTAAGCGCAAACGACATACGCATCCTTATATCTTGCAAGCGTTAATTTTTCTGTTTTCTTTTTTTTGCTTTACAGAATCGTGTTCGTGGACGACACCCTGCCAGAAAACTTCTGCAAAGCGTACGACGAGTACGCCCTCTCTCATTCACGTTGTTACCAGCCGCACCCTGGTGGGTATTACTGGGATATTAGGACATATTTCATTAGGTTTTGCGAGTGCACGTAAGAGGAAGGAAATCTCCGCTGCCGATGTGTAAATTTATAGCTACACGCGGTCTTCAAGAACTCATTTATTAAGATGGAAACCGTAACATGCGCATGAGACGCAGCATGCATCGACAGCATACCGGATGTGTCCGAAAATGGGCCCCCAAGAAGATTAGATACAGGAAAGCAGATATTTGCGCACACATGCGGAAGTACTGACGGTGGCGCGCACGGAAGAACGGGAAGCAGTGAGGATTCGAGCGTTGCTCTACACAACTTTATTTCATTTTCACTTATTATTACCGTCAGGGCCAGTCAATACAGAGGAGAGTGAATAAAAGAATAAGCCAATGGAAGCAATAAACACAGCAAAGGAAACGAAAGAAAGAAGTTATTAAATGCGAAGCATTTCTTAGCGAACTTCGGCGAGTTTGAGCGTATCTATGTATCTATCTATCTATCTAGCCGCCTGCGATTTTCTGCTCTCCTGGCCGTTTCGCTAATCGGATGTTTACGAAAACTGGTATGTCACATCATGACTACATGACGAACATAAATGACAGGCCATAACATCAAAATCATGACATGCATGTCATGAGCGACATGATTTACATACCACGGTCTTGGTGCTCTCCTGGCCGTTTCGCTAATCGGATGTTTACGAAAACTGGTATGTCACATCATGACTACATGACGAACATAAATGACAGGCCATAACATCAAAATCATGATATGCATGTCATGAGCGACATGATTTACATACCACGGTCTTGGTGCTCTCCTGGCCGTTTCGCTAATCGGATGTTTACGAAAACTGGTATGTCACATCATGACTACATGACGAACATAAATGACAGGCCATAACATTAAAATCATGATATGCATGTCATGAGCGACATGATTTACATACCACGGTCTTGGTGCTCTCCTGGCCGTTTCGCTAATCGGATGTTTACGAAAACTGGTATGTCACATCATGACTACATGACGAACATAAATGACAGGCCATAACATCAAAATCATGATATGCATGTCATGAGCGACATGATTTACTGTCAAGGATTCACGGGCACTCTCCGTTCAGGAGGGGGTAAGGCGACAACAACCCACCCCAACGTGCATTAGGTTTGGTTCGACTGGCTGACCGGCGATAAGGTCCACGCCTGATCGCACGCGAGCCAGGGACAAGAGACGGGAGACGCTGGGGCTAACAAGAAGAACAGCATCAATTTAATACCACGGGAACACGATACAATACAACACGCACGCGAGATAAACTTTACGAGACGTAACGCGACAACAAATACCACGCGGGACATCAATAATAAAATAACAAGAATAAACAATCGGCGACAAAAAATACTCGCGACAATGCAAACTTTAACATTACGCGGACATATTAATCTAAGAATAAACGCGCGATCGTTAAAACAAAAATGGATTGGGGTGCGATTGGGTAGAGAGAGTACGAGTGAGAAATGAGAGCCGCCGGGCGCGGAAGCTTAGCTGCGGTGGTCACTTGCGGGAGGCCGAGCCGTGGCGTCGGGCTGCCGGTCCGTCGATGCACGCCGTGGCCGAAGATGAGTGGGAGTTCGCGCTGCCTTCTTGCTTGGCGGTGTCCTGAACTCAAGCCGCGGGCCCGAGTGCGATCTGCCGGCTTGCCGACCACCGTCGACCCGCACCTCCGCGGGACCAGCCGGCCGCTTCCACAGTCCAACGAGCTCTGCCATGGCTCACGTCACCTCGCTCTGACCCCTCTCTCCCTGTCTTCCGACAATGGCGGGCCGAAGGAACCGGTTCGGGGTCGCGAATATAGTTCGGAATAGAAATCCTCGGCCACTTTGGTTATGCCACTAAAGTTAGTAACGATCAAAACCTCTTGTTGGGCGAGTTGGTACATTCTTGAAACCTAAAGGCACCGGCGCAACCAGACGACACAGAAGGAGAGACAAGGACACACGAGCGCGGACTATCAACTGGGTTTATTTGGAAAAAATGACGTGGTTTTATAAGTGCCTCAAAGAAGCATGGGAAATGGAGGGGGAAAAAAAATAAAAAGGGGGGGGGGGATGGTGACATGTCAACAACGCAGGCGCAAAAAAACCAGGAAAGTACAAGAAACCAATCCAAAATATTGCTTAGCAATGCAACCCCCCGATAGCCGCATCAAGAAGATCAAATTCCGCGTCAAACAGAGCGATAGACGGGGTGCTTATGCACTTGCTGCCAAGTTTTCTAATATGGTAGGCTTCCAGACTTAGACGTGCAATTTTGTCACTGCTCTTGCCTAGGATCGTCGTCTCCTTTAACCGCGCCACACAACCAGGACACTTGATGACATGCGCAACCAAATGGGCGTACTTGTCATGTAATTTGTTCAGATTTAGAGCGTGTTCCCCCAATCGGTCATTGACGCAGCGGCCAGTTTCGCCGACGTAGAACATCCCACATGACATGGGGATGCAATAGACCGCTCCAGTGGAACATTTTACTAACGGCGTTTGATGGTTCTTCCAGCATCCACGTTTATTTGCATTGCAAATACGTGGGCACAACTTTCCCAGCTTGTTTGGGGCAGAGAAACGAATAGGCACACCGTGCCTGTTTGCCACCTTCTTGAAATTGTGGGAAAGCTTATGGATGTAAGGTACAACCTCAGGCCTAGGGGCCTTCTGGTGAACCTCTGCCGTAGTACTTCCCGTTCCACGCTTGAATTTTTGAAGAAGTGACTCAGAAACGGCAGTCAAGACCGAGAGGGGGAACCCTGCGGCCGAAAGACGGCTTACCTGATTATAGAAACTGGAAGTGACTTGGTGTGGGCACGATTTCTGGAGAGCTGATTTCATGCACATCAACGCAATTCCTCTCTTAATTGTCTTGGAATGTGCCGAGTCAAACGGTAGCAGCTCCTTCTTGGCTCGTGGGTAGTAACCCCAGCAGACGTGCGCATCAGAAAACTTGATTTTTAGGTCTAAAAACTGTAAAAGGTAAGCGTCCGGAAGTTCATGGGTAAAACGTAACCCAAGTCCATGTTTGCTAAAAACAGATAAAACTTCACCTACTGTAGAGGGGTAGGTGAAGGCGGGAGTCTTTTTTAAAAGCACTAAAAAATCGTCAACATATCTGCGTTGATGTGCATGAAATCAGCTCTCCAGAAATCGTGCCCACACCAAGTCACTTCCAGTTTCTATAATCAGGTAAGCCGTCTTTCGGCCGCAGGGTTCCCCCTCTCCGTCTTGACTGCCGTTTCTGAGTCACTTCTTCAAAAATTCAAGCGTGGAACGGGAAGTGCTACGGCAGAGGTTCACCAGAAGGCCCCTAGGCCTGAGGTTGTACCTTACATCCATAAGCTTTCCCACAATTTCAAGAAGGTGGCAAACAGGCACGGTGTGCCTATTCGTTTCTCTGCCCCAAACAAGCTGGGAAAGTTGTGCCCACGTATTTGCAATGCAAATAAACGTGAATGCTGGAAGAACCATCAAACGCCGTTAGTAAAATGTTCCACTGGAGTGGTCTATTGCATCCCCATGTCATGTGGGATGTTCTACGTCGGCGAAACTGGCCGCTGCGTCAATGACCGATTGGGGGAACACGCTCTAAATCTGAACAAATTACATGACAAGTACGCCCATTTGGTTGCGCATGTCAGCAAGTGTCCTGGTTGTGTGGCGCGGTTAAAGGAGACGACGATCCTAGGCAAGAGCAGTGACAAAATTGCACGTCTAAGTCTGGAAGCCTACCATATTAGAAAACTTGGCAGCAAGTGCATAAGCACCCCGTCTATCGCTCTGTTTGACGCGGAATTTGATCTTCTTGATGCGGCTATCGGGGGGTTGCATTGCTAAGCAATATTTTGGATTGGTTTCTTGTACTTTCCTGGTTTTTTTGCGCCTGCGTTGTTGACATGTCACCATCCCCCCCCCCTTTTTTATTTTTTTCCCCCTCCATTTCCCATGCTTCTTTGAGGCACTTATAAAACCACGTCATTTTTTCCAAATAAACCCAGTTGATAGTCCGCGCTCGTGTGTCCTTGTCTCTCCTTCTGTGTCGTCTGGTTGCGCCGGTGCCTTTAGTAACGATGTTGCCCTGCTTACCTTTCACTGCATGCATTATGTTCTTTCCCGCACAAAGCTTCCTTTTGGTTGTTTTGATGCTGACTCCTTTTCTGACGGCTGCTTCTATTTCTTTCACGTTATGGTTACACACGTCCCTGACTCTACTTTTACTGATGAGCTTAGATAGCTCGGCGTATTCTATCTTGTCTCTTGAGTTAGTTATTCTCATCTGTTGGCGTTGCTTGATTAGCTTTTTAGTAGACTCCGAGAGTTTACTCACAACATGTCTTGGTGCTTTGCCCCCTACTTCGATTGCTGTTTCGGTGATCAGATTAGTAATGTCTTCGTTCATCTTCTCTATATCCTCATTATCTTCCTGTCCTAGAGCCTCATACTTGTTTTTAAGTGCAATGCTAAATTCTTCTCTTTTCGCCCTGACTCTATCGAGGTTGGCCTGTTTCCGTGTGATTAACTTTGTCCTTGTTCGCTTTAGATTGAGGGATATCTTCGCCCTTATTAGTCTGTGGTCACTAATTCTAATCTTATTAACCACTTCTGTGTCTTGTACTATACCTAGATCAGTGCACATTATGAAATCTATTTCGTTTTTCGTTTCTCCGTTGGGGCTTTTCCACGTCCATTTCCTGTTCCTACGTTTCTTGAAGAAAGTATTCGTTACACGGAGTTGGTTTCTTTCGGCGAATTCTACTAGCATGTCCCCTCTGCTATTCCTATCTCCTTCTCCGTAATTACCGACGGCACGTTCTCCTTTTAGTTTCTTTCCTATTTTCGCGTTGAAGTCCCCCATAACAATCGTATATTGGGTCTGTACCTTGTTCATTGCCGTTTCTACATCCTCGTAGAACTGTTCTACAGCCTCGTCACTGTGGTTGGTCGTTGGTGCGTAACTTTGTACTAGCTTTAGTTTGTATCTCCTATTTAATTTTATCACGAGCCCTGCTACTCTTTCGTTGATGCTATAGAATTCTTCGATGTTGCCTGCTATGTCTTTGTGTATAAGGAACCCCACGCCGTATTCGCGCTTCTCTGGTAGTCCTCTGTAGCAAAGAACGTGTCCCTCATTAAGCGATAAGTACCCTTCTCCTGGTTTCCTAACCTCGCTAAGGCCAATGATATCCCAATTAATACCCCTTAATTCTTCTAGTAGTTCAGCTAATCTGGCTTCGCTTGAAAGGGTTCGCGTGTTAAGAGTCGCTACGTTTAATTTCCAATGACGGCCTGTCCGAGTCCAGAGGCTCTTTGAGTCTTTTGTTCCAATACCCGCGTGGTCGCATCCGTGGCTGGAAGCTCTGTTGATGTCGTCGTCGTAGGTCCAGGGTTTGGTTGGTCCGGTAACTTGGGAGGTGTTGGCCATGGTGTTGCACCAGGGGGGCCAGTTCCTGTTCTGGTGCTCAAGTGAGTTGCGTAGATGAAGCACGGTGATGGTGGGCGCCCATATGCATCTTTTGTCCAAAGGCTCCCCGGGGGGAGGAGTCTTTCAGAGGTGTTGCAGTGAGTGGGTTAATCAGGACAGGGTATGATTATTAAAGAGAAGTAGTCGGTACAAATAAGATACCTCAGGATCGTAGAGAGACCATAAAGGATCAAAGGGTAAAAGGCAGAAGTGCTAAAAAAAAAAAAAACCTTCTTATACGCCTAAGGATTCGAACTCGGGACCCCTTGGTCTACTACAAAAGCACGGCCGAGTCGTCTGGGTTGTCGGGTCGCCGAGGTGTTTCAGAACAGATTACTGCTGTGCCCTCTCGTCAATTGTGAAGCGATTAATTTCAAAATGTCCGCAATGCAGCATTTTTGCTGATTTCGAATACAAGAAAGGCATGCCTGATTGTCTCGCCTGCGACGCGGGAGTTTACGGCGTGTTTGTCGCGTCATCACGTGCAGCTTGACCAGAGTGTGTCGTTATCCTTCTGTTCTCTGCCGCCGCAAAGTGGCTGTCTGAGGGAGATAGAGATAGCGAGGGCGAAAGGAGGGCGATAGCTGGGGGGAATGGGGGGGGGGGGGTGAAGTAAGAAACGGGAAAAGTGTGCATAGCGACCTAGCTCGCACAAACGGAATCATAGTGATAATAAATTCTGTGTTCGTCTGTCGGCGTTCAGCCTACATCGTAATATGTTGAATGTGGTTTCCTATATACCACGCAAGTGCTGCGGCCTTGTAATTTAGAGAAAAGCAGAACTCATCGTGTGTTATGCTCGTAGCGCGTAGCTCATTCCTTGTCCGTTTACCCGGATAGGCGATTTTTGCGAATAGCTTAGCATCTTAGCGGAAGATTGATATCAAACAAGTTCTGGCATCGTTAACTCCTGGTAACTTGCTATTTAGAGCACCAGTTTTAGCAGTCAGGGGGGGAGTCTTAATAAGTCGTTCTGACGTATCCTTGAAAGGTCGTTTTCACAAAACATTGGTACCCCTTAAGTCTTTTTTTTTTTCCTTTTTCGCCTGGCAGCCGCAAATGTTTGTGTTTTCGACGATGTGCGCGCTCGTATATGCCATTTCCCTTCAATAATGCGTTTACGGTCAGCGCCTGTCACTTCTTTCGTGTGCCTACTTCGTCTATTCGCGCTGAAATAATATATGGTTTTAGTGCAGCTTAAGTTTTGAGTTGCGTCCCGCTAAACGTTAACATTTATCGGGGTCAGACTGCGCATGCGTACGCACGCTATTTCAGCTTTGCGTTTAGCGATCGCTCGCTATTTTCCGAATTTACCGGAGACGCAAAGCGCTCGCTAAGTTTGTTTAGCGCGAAGAACATGGCGGGTCCCTACAAGTGACGGCTGCCCGTTTCGCATCTATCATGTCGTCTTGCATCTTTGTGGGACTAGCTGATTTAAAATAAATCGTGTTTCTGGTTTTCACTTCGAGTATTCTTACTTCGCTAATAGACAACCGATGGTAAGACAACGATCTTTTCGTTGTGTATTCTATTTTGACCACATTTACACATGGACAGCGAAAGCGAAACTCTGACATGTGAGACTACGGCAACATTTATGTAATTCTTATTGCACAATGTCTTTCTTTATTAATTCTTTTGCGCTTGCGTTGTGTTTAGTTACTAACAACGGCCGAAACGCCTCCGAGTTAGAGCGGCTTTGACACTTTCACTATTCGCATTTAGATGGCGCAGCGAAGGTTTGTGTTTTGCGGCGCGTCGTCATCTCGCGTTATACTATAGAGCTATGGAATGCTATCGAACAGCACTCCGCAAAAATTTAGCGTGCGTGACTCGCGAACGCTAACGCGAAGATTTTTCCGCCATACTAAGTCTCTCTAATACACTCTCCGTTGGTAGGGTCACGTGGCGTGACAATAGCGGCAATCGTTGTCAATCGGCGACAAAAAATACTCGCGACAATGGAAACTTTAACATTACGCGGACATATTAATCTAAGAATAAACGCGCGATCGTTAAAACAAAAATGGATTGGGGTGCGATTGGGTAGAGAGAGTCCGAATGAGAAATGAGAGCCGCCGGGCGCGGAAGCTTAGCTGCGGTGGTCACTTGCGGGAGGCCGAGCCGTGGCGTCGGGCTGCCGGTCCGTCGATGCACGCCGTGGCCGAAGATGAGTGGGAGTTCGCGCTGCCTTCTTGCTTGGCGGTGTCCTGAACTCAAGCCGCGGGCCCGAGTGCGATCTGCCGGCTTGCCGACCACCGTCGACCCGCACCTCCGCGGGACCAGCCGGCCGCTTCCACAGTCCAACGAGCTCTGCCATGGCTCACGTCAGCTCGCTCTGACCCCTCTCTCCCTGTCTTCCGACAATGGCGGGCCGAAGGAACCGGTTCGGGGTCGCCCGGGAGAAACATGGACGACGTTTCCCTGCGGCCTCCATGCGGTGCGCTCAAGGCAGCGGCGCGGGCACTGAAAGCGCGGACCCGTCGAGTGCGCTCATTTTGTGACATTTACATACCACGGTCTTGGTGCTCTCCTGGCCGTTTCGCTAATCGGATGTTTACGAAAACTGGTATGTCGCATCATGACTACATGACGAACATAAATGACAGGCCATAACATCAAAATCACGATATGCATGTCATGAGCGACATGATTTACATACCACGGTCTTGGTGCTCTCCTGGCCGTTTCGCTAATCGGATGTTTACGAAAACTGGTATGTCACATCATGACTACATGACGAACATAAATGACAGGCCATAACATCAAAATCATGATATGCATGTCATGAGCGACATGATTTACATACCACGGTCTTGGTGCTCTCCTGGCCGTTTCGCTAATCGGATGTTTGCCCCGCCGCGGTGGTCTAGTGGTTATGGCACTCGGCTGCAGATCCGAAGGTCGCGGGATCGAATCCCGGCCGCGGCGGCTGCATTTCGATGGAGGCGAAATGTTGAGGCCCGTGTGCTGTGCGATGTCAGTGCACGTTAAAGAACCCCAGGTGGTCGAAATTTCCGGAGATCTCCACTACGGCGTCTCTCATAATCACAACTGGTTTTGGGACGTTAAACCCCACAAAACAACAACAACAACAACAGCTAATCGGATGTTTACGAAAACTGGTATGTCACATCATGACTACATGACGAACATAAATGACAGGCCATAACATCAAAATCATGATATGCATGTCATGAGCGACATGATTTACATACCACGGTCTTGGTGCTCTCCTGGCCGTTTCGCTAATCGGATGTTTACGAAAACTGGTATGTCACATCATGACTACATGACGAACATAAATGACAGGCCATAACATTAAAATCATGATATGCATGTCATGAGCGACATGATTTACATACCACGGTCTTGGTGCTCTCCTGGCCGTTTCGCTAATCGGATGTTTACGAAAACTGGTATGTCACATCATGACTACATGACGAACATAAATGACAGGCCATAACATCAAAATCATGATATGCACGTCATGAGCGACATAATTTACATACCACGGTCTTGGTGCTCTCCTGGCCGTTTCGCTAATCGGATGTTTACGAAAACTGGTATGTCACATCATGACTACATGACGAACATAAATGACAGGCCATAACATCAAAATCATGATATGCATGTCATGAGCGACATTATTTACATACCACGGTCTTGGTGCTCTCCTGGCCGTTTCGCTAATCGGATGTTTACGAAAACTGGTATGTCACATCATGACTACATGACGAACATAAATGACAGGCGATAACATCAAAATCATGATATGCGTGTCATGAGCGACATGATTTACATACCACGGTCTTGGTGCTCTCCTGGCCGTTTCGCTAATCGGATGTTTACGAAAACTGGTATGTCACATCATGACTACATGACGAACATAAATGACAGGCAATAACATCAAAATCATGATATGCATGTCATGAGCGACATGATTTACATACCACGGTCTTGGTGCTCTCCTGGCCGTTTCGCTAATCGAATGTTTACGAAAACTGGTATGTGACATCATGACTACATGATGAATATAAATGACAGGCCATAACATCAAAATTATGATATGCATGTCATGAGCGACATGATTTACATACCACGGTCTTGGTGCTCTCCTGGCCGTTTCGCTAATCGGATGTTTACGAAAACTGGTATGTCACATCATGACTACATGACGAACATAAATGACAGGCCATAAAATGACAATCATGACATGCATGTCATGAGCGGCATGATTTACATGCCACGGTCTTGGTGCTCTCCTGGCCGTTACGCTAATCGGATGTTTACGAATATTGGTATGCCACATCATGACTACATGACGAACATAAATTGCAGGTCATAACATGACAATCATGACATGCATGTCATGAGCGGCATGATTTACATGGTCTTGGTGCTCTCCTGGCCGTTTCGCTAATGGGATGTTTACGAATATTGGTATGCCACATCATGACTACATGACGAACACAAATGACAGGTCATAACATGAAAATCATGACATGCGTGTCATGAGCGGCATGATTTACATGTCACAGTCTTGGTGCTCTCCTGGTCATCTCGTTAATGGGGTGTATACAAAAATTGGTATGGCACAATATCGCTGCACGGCGAACATAAATGACAGGCGATAACATGAAAATCATGACATGCATGTCATGAATGACATGGTTTACATGCCACGCGTTTCGTTAATGGGACGTATACGCAAATTGGCATGCCACAACATGACTGCATCACAAACATAAATGACAGGTCATAACACGAAAATCATGACATGCATGTCATGAGTGACATGATTTACATGCGACGGTCTTGATGCTCTCCTGGCCGTTTCGTTTATGGGATGTAGACGGAAATTGGTATGCCACGACATGACTGCATGGCGAACATGACTGACAGGTCACAACATGACAATCATGATATGCATGTCATAGGCGACATGATTTACACGCCACGCGTTTCGTTAACGGCATGTATACGAAAATTGGCATACCGCAAGATGACTGCATCATGAACGGAAACGGCAGATCATAACATGAAAATCATGACATGCATGTCATGAGCGACATGATTTACATGCCACGGTCTTTGTGCTCTCTTTGCCGTTTCGTTAGTGGGATGTGTAGGAAAATTGGTATGCAACAATATGACTGCATGACGAACACAAATGACAGGTCATAATATGAAAAGCATAACATCCATGTCATGGGCGGCCTGATTTACATGCCAGGCGTTTCGTTAATGGGATGTATACCAAAATTGCTATGGCGCAACACGACAGCATGGCGAACGTAAATGACAGGTCATAACATTAGAATCATGACACGCGTGTCATGACCGGCATTATTTACATACATGCCATGGTCCTGGCGCTATACTGCCGTTTCGTTAATGGGATGGCTCCGTCTACTGACCAGAGGGCGCTACGTAGCTCTCGTCGGACGGCTCAGTCGCGCACGGTGGAAAACGAGGCGACAGCGACGCGCGCGTTTCTTCGCTGCTTTCCGGGCGTGCTGCGAACCACACGAACGCTCGCGGCGTTGCCCTTTGGAACAGTTTGTCGCAGGTTTGGAGCGCGCGTCTCAAAGGAAATAAAACGAAAAAAATTACACCATATCCACGGAGTGAATGATGATGAGTGGGCGAAGCTCGGGATGTGCATCGTAGATCGTGCCGAGTTCCGGATTAATTTAGTTAACGCGCATGCTACGAATCCTCACGGTTCAACTATGCACAATGCACAAGTGAAATCTCCCACCGGCACTTCATTCAAGACCCAGTGTATATATATATATATATATATATATATATATATATATATATATATATATATATATATATATATGGGTTTTGCCGGTGAACGCTTCTCCAACGCGAGCAGTCGGTATTTCTCAATCAAGAAACTCGCTAGGGGACGCTGCCTGCGCCAGCGTTGTCTCTCGCGTTTGCCGGGGAGCGCGTGGCTCCCGGCGCTCGCGGCGAGGGCGAGCGCCAGGTGCCACGCGCTCGCCCTCGGCGCGTGCATGCGCTCCAGCAGGCACGCGCCGGTGGCTACCTACTACTAACTACTACTACTACTACTACATACATCGGGGACGCACGAAATGGAATGGGGAATGAGAGACAGAAGAATTCGGCTTTTAGTTAACGCGCACGCTGCGAATTTTTAGTTTCCCAGTTATATGATGTTACGTACTGCTGTTTCCTTTCTGATATATTGAAGAAGTGGATGGTTTTGAATAGCAACGGTGCTTCTGGGAAGGCGGTGCCAGTCCTGTGATGTGCGTGGTATAAAACTGTGGGGGCAGTGTTTGGAAGGGCAAGAAATGACATCCACTTTGTGCGAGTGATCAATGCGAGTGGAGTGATAGGATGGATTAGGTATGAGTTCATCACGCAGATGGCTATTGTTTATTTTTAATTATGGAAATAGATTTTATGAAAAAGGCAGATGCCAAAAATTTAACTGCGAGAAGCAAGTGAAGGCAGATTTAAAGTTTGTTTCGTGCTGGTAACGCTGGTGGCTCGATTGTAGTTGTGGAGGATAGAGCGATTGGAGTTATTCTGAACAAGTTCGACTGAATTAATTTGCTTCGCGGAGTTGGGGTTCCATACAGATAAGGCATACTCAAGTTTAGAGCGGACTAATCTTTTGTATTGGAGCAGTTTTAGTGAAACTATAGGGCCAGAAGAAAAAAATTTCGTCATGAGTATACGAACAGTAGGTTGGCGTTATTTACTATGCGCCTAATATGAAGGGGCCATGTCAGACCTTACGTGATGTGCACTCCAATGCAGCGGTAAGTCGATACTCACTCGACGATATTGTTGCTAACTTTATATATTGCGAGACGTGACTCGGTACGAGCTGCACGTAGTACTTTGTATTTGTTGACGTATAGCTTCATGAGCCAGTCGTTGCGTCACGGAGATAGCATTAGGACCCGTTTGTGGGATGATGGCGTACTAGTCGTTAGTGATTTCAGGGAGCTCAACACAGCCGTCAGCAAACAAATAAATGTTAGAAGTAACGCACTAGGGTACACCGTTGATGCATAGTGACAATTAGACGAATTATAGCTAGGCACAGAAACCTAATTGAAGAATAGAGGTAGTTTATACAGGGAATACCTGTCATTTATAGTATTCGCAAACCAGTGACAATGCTATTTTTTCACAGATCGACGTAATCCCGCTAATTTCACCCAGGAAATCGAAACTTGAGTGGTCAATGAACGCAATTGCCGCTACATTTGGTAGTGGCCTCTGTGACACCGCTGTTCCCCGCGCGTTCCCTGTCGACGACGAACATGCTTCGTTATCAATCGGCGACTCTTATCATTTCGTTGCTGCGCCTAATCCCGTTTGCCGGAAGAGGCACCTGACAGCGATGCGTGCTCTTGCACAGTTTTGTAGACCGTGCGACAACCGGTAAATCAAGATGAACGTTGTAAACCACTCACTCCATCGTTCCCCAAGCGCATCTCAATTTCATTGTTCTTAGGAGAACGTGTTCTTCGGCTAGTTGGTTCACATTTGAAACGGAAAACTTGGAGCACTAAAGAGACGGGGACGGGAACTGGACACACCAAATAGGCGCTCAAGTTTTAACTGAGGTTCATTGAAGCAACACGAAAAATTTATGGAGACAACCAGCATGGGTAATCATGTTCAAGATATACCCGAAGACGACCCGTCAACGCCACGCTAAAGCCACCACATCATGGACACGCATCGGATAAATGCATCGCGTGCTGCTAACATTTTTGGCCAAAGAGCACATGCGCAGCAAACGCGCCTAAAAGCAACACGCCTAAGGGAAATGAATCATCACGAATGCCTCACATACCATGAAAAATATCCGCAACAGTGGAAGCAGGGCCACCAACGAAAGAAAAAAAGAAAAAAAAGTTAAAACATTGTAAAAGCTAAGGATACTGAAAACAAGGAGTTGCGTCAAAAGCACAAGTGCAAACGGCACAACAATCAAAATCAACAAGGAATGTTTAAACAAGAAGGGCTGCGTCAGTAAACAAAGCAAAAAAAAAAGAAAAAACAAGATCGCCGTTAAAAAACTACAAATTAAAGTGAAAGCAGGGCAGAAGTCATATCGAAAGAAGAGGGAAAAATCAGTGCACATATCGTTCCAGGAAGGCCATTTCCTTATCAGTAAGTTCGCGAGAACGCGCGCTGATGCATTTCTCACGATACATCATGATATAACAGATTTAAATGATTTCTCTTTCAGTTATGTCATGCGCATGCTTAAGGAAAGTAGTGCGCACCAATTCGGGGATGCAACCGCTTCTTTTGCAGTGATCACCTAGGTGGCCACCAGAGTTATTCTGAACTGACAGGGAATGCTCATTCGCCCTTTCATTAAAGTATCTTCTATATACACATCGTCACAACTCACACGTATCTTATACACCACTTTGGTAGCGCAGTCAATAAACGGGGTGACATGAGGCAATAGGTGTGGCGCTAAATCGAAGGCACAAAGACAAGACACAACGCATGCAGGCGCCCGTGTCTGTTCTGTCTTGTCTTTGTCCCGTCGATTTGGACCACACCTATCGCCGCAAGTAATGAACCAACTCGCTCAACAACATGTGTGTTTGGGTTGACGTGATCCTTAGCCCACTGCTTGCTGTTATTTTTGGAACTTAAGCCTCTAATTCTTGAAATCTTGCATGGGTCAGAAAACATTACGTCCACGTTGTACTCTGAGATTGCTTTCTTCAACTTATAGAAAATTCGGTGGATGTAGGGAATTGCTGTCCTTGGTTTTCTTCCATGCTCCCTGTTGCTGATTTCACATGCGCGTTTTATTCATGCTCTCTGTTGTCGACCTCACATGTGCGTTTGGCCATCTGAAAGCGTGATTCGAATACATTTTGGAGCAATGAATGCGGGCACATGACTGCAACAAGACATTCAGTCTGCCTACCGAACCCTTTTAGCATCTCATGGTGACTTATGTAAGGCCGCTTTCAGACAATTCATAGCGATGCCTCTGTCGACAAGTTTGGAGTGTGCGCTCACAAATGGCATCAAGCATTTCTTTGTCTCAGGATTATACATCCAACACAGGTCTTGAAGATAATTCTTATATAAAAAGATTGAATTGCACCGTCTTTTGCCATTTCCCATGTGATTATTGAGCCTTATCCTGAGGTTCCGTGAAGTTGCACATCTGTTGCTATATTGTTGATCCTTGGAGAATTTCAGAAGTTTAGCATTAATGATTAATATATTATCAAGGATATACATGAATATTTTATATATACAGAATCTAGATAGGCGCCTTTTGTGTCAGTTTACCTTATTCTTCCTAATAAACGCTGTATTGTTATTGTTAACTTATTCCTACGGTGTTAACTGAACTTACGTCCTAATTGCTTGGTCTCTTTGTCTTGTTTTGTTTTTCTTGTTTCAAAGTACACATGTTTGAGCATACGCAGGAGATTTTGAAGTCGAACACAGTAATCGCGCTGATGCCCTACACTGTCTTTGTAATTGGACCGTAGATGATACTGTAAGTGCTAAGTGAAATGATGATTACGCCTGCTGATCAATGCGTCGATGAAATTTGTCAGTGGTGTTTAGCTATTTGCGTATGGCATCCCCTTATGTTTCCTAAGTATGCAGTCAGATTGCTTTTTATATCAGCTGTATTCCGTACCTAGTGTGTAGAGTGAAAAACCTGTGCTTGTGGAACTGACTCTGAAAACACTTTACTGGGGGAATTGCCTTGCTGAAATTTGCGGTTCATGAGCCAATATTTCTCTCTACTTCAGACATGAGGCCTAAGGAGCAGCACTACCTCATGGTGGAGAGCGACTACTGTGGTCCCACCGTACTCCACTCTAAGGTATTTGATCGCATGTAAATGACCGGATACCTTTTAACTATGCAAGTGTCAAGATGTCACAAGGATTTCGCACGTGAAATGTCACACATAATTTCGCTGCAATACTGTTCACTCATTCTTACGTAAATTAGCCCTTCAAGCATGGCCTACTGCTCACCACGTCTCATAGCAGGATATGCGACGTTGTAATGTTTGTAGTTTCAGTTGCAGAGTCGTGGAGAAACTTTTCAAGCCAAAAAAATGATGTCGACATGTAGCCGAAGCTCCCGGTAATACGTAAACATAGTGCACTTGTACTCAATTCCGGAAAGAATTTGATTTCCTGTCAAAATTTTCGCACTTCCCTGGAAAGACCGCTTTTGCAGATCCGACTACATAGGTGGTGTGATTGACGCTGTTGTTGGTTTATTTCATGATTGCCAGGATATGTTAAGGGGCCGTAAACCCTTCTCTAAAAATTTTCCTCGATGGGAGTGTTTGCAATCCTTGTCCTCCAATCTGAAATATACATTTTTTTTTGTCGCATCATCCGGCCTGATCTACAGCGATAAAAACACGATGTTTGTTTCCCAGTGTGTGTTGGCCTCAACAGCGCAGCTGGCGTTATCTTAGTCGCCGCCATGGCCTCCGTGATTGGTGTACCCCCTGAGGCCATCGGAAAACAAACTTTGCTCGAGCCTTGCTTTCGTAAGGCGGCCACGAGGTCCAATAATTTCTTGCTTTCTGTCTTTTATGTCAGTGCAATATTTTGGAGCAAAAGAGCAAAGGAGAGTTAATATACTTACGTTTGTCAGTGTCCAGAGGTGTCGTAACTGAATAGTCCGTATCCCGGACTGTGGCGTGACATGGTCGTTTGGAGAACGCAAGAACGGTGGGATTCTGAAATGCTGATATTATGTACAGATTCAATCTTCCACCGAAATATTTTGGAATGAGGACATGTGGAATCTCTATTAAAGTACTTAAGATTAGGATGGGTGGGCGCGTGGGTCAAGACAACAAAAACTTGAGTCAATTTTCCTTATTTCATGTACGAGAAGACAAAACGGCTCTCTGGCCAGCAGGACGACAGAATAGCACATACAGCGTCACTGACTAATGACCTTTATTACGGGCGTTTTTGTATGGTGTCATGCGAGCCGGTGCTACAACGTATGCTTCCGCGAGCACTCGAACAAAGTTTAAGAGAAGGCTGCAAATGGTTATCTGTCATTGCTCTGTAGAGATTGCGGCTGCGAGCAGGCTTTCGATGGTTTCGCTCTCTTGTCAAATAGAGGAATGAACGCGCTCGTCTTGACTCTTCTCCAATGCTTGTCACATCCACAGTAGTGGAGAGACATGTGTAAGTATTCCCTCCATTTTCCTCCTTCCGAAGGAGGTAGCGTACCTGAGTGGTTGACTTTCAGTGACCACTCAGTCTATATAGACATTCAGTACCATTGAATTCAGTTCTCTTTGTTAACCAGAATAAAACAAGAAGCATATTCTGGATGAAATCCTTGGCTAAAAGCTGGAAGCAAATAGGGCCCAGGATATGGAAAGATCTGGGCGCTACATAGAAAAATCATTCAAAAGGTATCATGCAAAAAATAGTCATTACACACCTAGTGGACCGCGGGCGAAACCTATAACATTATCCGCCTACCCGTAATAGAAACTTAGGCTTTTTTTTTTTTTTTGCTAGAAAACAAGAAGCACGATTCCAACAACAGGTAACCCTGAGGCTACCGATATAAAATTGCGTGTTCATAAAAGAAATGGTTATACCACAACGCAAATCCAAGAACAAGAGGATAAATAACACCTTTAATTCTGACAAAACACACACACACACACACACACACACACACACACACACACACACACACACACACACACACACACACACACACACACACACACACACACACACACACACACACACAGCAGCCAAGGCATAGGAGAAAGAAAGCTATAGTAACTTATTATGCACAATGCAACATATTATGTCGTACGTAATAACATTTGGTTGGGTGTTGGCACCTCTGTCTGTACTCTTCCCTCCTCTTCTTCAGCGCTGTTTTATCTTTTCCCAGTCATGAACCAACCAGCCCAAATGTGTACCCTTGTTCTTCCCTTTATTATATCACTCATCCTGGGCACGCAGACATCCGTCACGCCCCCCGCTTTACGCTCAGTTGCACTTCTGTTGTGATTATTGAGGAAAACGATTTCTTCCGTTCCATGATGTGTTGCATAAGTATCGTCTTTGTAATTCGGATCTTAATTTACGGTGGTCTGCTCGATGTTTCGTTCTCTCCTGCATTCGTGCACACGGAACTGGGAGTACCAGTTCACACACAACCTGGCGTAATCGATCACTTGTCTCCGACTGAGCCCACTACGGTTGTACTTAAAGGGCAACTCGAGCGGTTTTTTCATCATGCCCTGATATCAGTGTTCTCCAGTGGTACTGGTGGACCTGTAACCCCCACGTTGGTTCAGTTTACTCAGAAACGCACCAGCAATTTTAAATAAGCAATTGAAAGTCGTCTTCAAACCGAAACGGGTAGATGCTTCGTGGAGCGTGTGCGGTGACGTCACAACCTTCGCGTCACCAAAAATATGGAACTAGCGTCAAAGAAATGCCAGTGCTATATCGAGTTATGGCAGCTTTTCTGGTCTTGATACCGACGATTTGAGCGCTAAATATCGCCTTTTTGCTAATGAAGGCCGGCTGGCTGGGGCAGGCAGCGCGGAGGTGATGACGCCAAAAAAAAAAAAAAAAAGGTGACCGGCATGAAAATCCAATATAAATGTTTAAAATTCATATACAGCAAAACTATAAGACGCACATCCGCCTGATTTGGCATATATTATTACAGTACCAAGGAGAATATATATTCAAAACTTCATTGAGATCAGTGGACATCGAAAAATCGCCAGAATTGCCCTTTAAAGAGGGTGTGAATGTTTCCATGACCACCCTTGGGCTTGCCACTGCGTAATTCGTCTGTTTCACACGGTTCGCGAGCAAGGTACGTTGGCAAGCATCACTTCGGATTACGCTAGCTGAAGGTTCTTCAAAACAGACCGTCTAGCTTCTTTTGGACACTGCTGAATTCGGTTGCTACGCAGGGATTAGCTCGCGCGCACTACGTTCTCCTGTAGCTCAGGTAAAGCTATGTATGGCTGTTACGCAATGATTGTTCCGCTGAAGCGTTTATTTCCTGTAATATAGTTCATTGTAGGCGTGATTACCTACCCCTGTCTCCACAGGGTTGACCACTTTCCGACGCCTTGTTGGTGTCAAGAGGAACTAGAAGCCAGTGCGTTCGAAGGAAAGCAAAAGACAAAATGCGCAAAGGGAAAACCGGTGCTAGGATTACGTCTTTCAACTTTTCCATAGACAGGCACGGTGGAATCAATTCTGAATAATGCTTCTGGACTTGTAAACTTAGTTTTCGAGGCGTTCGAGCATCTGGTATGCTATGTTTCATATATTTACCATAATTTGAACCTTGTCTTCATGTCCCCGTCTTTTCTTCCAAAGCAGAGATCGTTATTCATTTATTCGAAATATTTCGCGTCGCTAATTCGCCGCAGAGAACATTTCTGGGAAAAAGCTGTCTTGCAAGCGCTCCTAGCTCACCAAAACAAAATGTTTCACCCTGGGGGACATACAACTGCCCAATGAGTGCACAGAGAAGGTATAAAAAGTGACACCTATCGTAGAGGGAAATACTGTAGAGCTTAATCTGCTTTACCTTTCAGTGTAAAACGCTTATTTTCCTTCCGATAAAGCTTGTCTACCAAAACAATAATGAGGCTAAACAAGTCACGTTTCTAACTAACTTCTTTTTTTTGGGGGGGGGGGGATGAGTTGGGTTGTAGGGAAGCACGTATTTGACGTGTTTAACGCACTAGCTGTCTCAACGGCCAAGAACAGCATGAAGCACAAACTGCAAAATTCCGCGACGTCTGTCTTGCTTAGGTCACGATTTTTGCACTGCTTTTGTACTTAGCGCCATGCGCCAAGCGGCCTAGCATGGAGAAGTGCATGCAGCTTGCAGTAGTCAGGCCTACGTGGTTCGCTCTTAAGTGCCTTAGTGCGACGCTGTTAAGGTCGGGGACGTTCCTCTATTTCCCACTCCCGGTGGCCAGATTTCTGTTGCGGAAAAATGCAGCATAGACCTGCGAGCACATATCTAGGTACATATTCAATAACCAGGGGTAGCCACCGATAGACATTTCTGTTTACCTCTTGAGCAGCATCTCTTGAGCAGCACTTCCGATTCACTTCTGCAGGCGACCGGGGACATGTAAGTGAAACATAATTAACAGTAATTAAAGGCAAGGAGGGATATGTTAAGGGCTATGCATGACAGATGTGATATTAATGTACATGTCTTTTATATCAAAGGGGATCAACGCTTCGGGATAAACAGTGATCGAATTAGTGCCCTCCCAGTTCCCGTGACATCACGTGTGGCCTCACACCCGGCTTAGACATGGAGGTGTCATCAACACGTAAGAAAAAGAAAGCTAGTAGAACGCTTCGTCTTCGTCTTTAACAGTGGAACATGATAGTACCATCGGGCTCCGTTCACAATTCCTTCTCGTGCCCCTTCGTTATGGAATGTTGCAAGTATATAGTAGAACATTCTCGTAAAAAAACTTACCTTCTTGTGTATTCAGATTAAGGTTGGAGGCATCACGTGTGTAGCTTTCAGTTAAATTGTAGTATGCGATTATTTCTGAAGGATTTCACTTTGATAAATTCAGTTTTTTTTTTCACAATTCCGCCGTAGATGCCTTCGTCCTACAGCGACGCCGATGCTGGATTTTCTGCGACACGAGCTCCTTAACGCTGTCACGTAAAAAAATAAATTGCGTATGACTCGTACCCGAACTGTGAACTGTCACGGAGCCGCAGTGTAGCAGTAACGCCAAAGGGCGAGTGCCACTGTGAGACGGAGGTTAGAGTCGCCTATCAGGTTTTGTAGCGTTTACTGCTTGGTAAAGCATTTTGCTCTAGGTAATAGTTAGTGGTTTGAGACACACGTTATTGTGAAGGCGTTGCCCGGCTTCCCTCTTAAATTTCACGGCTACAATATCAGTTGCTTCTTCTGGATCTATAGAGTATAGGATGTAAAACTCTCTTTTTGGCAATCGATTCTACATACTTTATTAGTGAAAGCAAATGAATATTCATATTATCTCCATACACATTCCGCTAACATGTAGTTTATTTATCTATTCGAGTACGGTCATTGCCCGAAGGTGTTACTTAACCGTAAAATCAGGAACAGTGGAAAAATATTGCTCTCAATTGTGCATCTAGAATCAACAGTAGCCTTAAATGCAGAGAGATCATTGTATAAGAAAAACACTGAGTTAGTCGCACTAGCGGCACAGGTAAGTTCATTTTATCTCCAGCGAGCACAAAAATAACTTCCCGTCACTTTTTTTTTTAGTGAGCATCTTTGTTATCGCGCATCCTTCATTTTTATGTTGGGTAGACTTTGCGACGAACTGCACGTAATTTCACAGGGCTGAACAAATTGCGCTTTTTTCAGTGGACACGCTTAGATGACGTTGTTGTTGTTTTGTGGGGTTTTACGTCCCAAAACCAACTCTGATTATGAGAGACGCCGTAGTGGAGGGCTTCGGAAATTTCGACCACCTGGGGTTCTTTAACGCGCACACATCGCACAGCACACAGGCCTCTACATTTCGCTTCCATCGAAATGAAGCCGCCGCTGTCGGGATTCGATCCCGCGACCCTCGGATCAGCAGCCGACTACCATAGCCACTAGACCACCGTGGCGGGGCGCTTAGATGACGGGTGGTGTCCGTCAGACGCAAAAAAAAAAACGCCAATAAAATACCGTTCGTTGAACTGAGGCCCACCCTGGGACTTGGGAATTGACATCTCGTGCAGCTACGCTCGACGATGCGGCTGCGATTCCAGGACACTGCGGCCGCAATTGAATTAGGGAAAAAGGGAAAGGGCATCGGCATACATACATCTAGGTGCACATTAAAAAATCCGGGATGGTAAAAACGAACTCACAAACCCTTTACTATAACGTGCCTCATGATCATACTGCGGTTTTCGCCGGGCAAAACCGAGAAAGTATGAGTAACCATCATTTCGCAGCAGAACCATGTGCGTCAACTGGAGATTTTAAAACAAGCTTTGTTCAGACATCTTGCTAAATAACTACGCGCAGCTCAAGCCCGCGCAGGCGATAAGCATCATCGGCCAGGTGGCGTGCACGTTGGCTGTCGCCGAGCGGGAGCTCCAGTTCGAGCACCGCAACTTGCTCGAGGAAAACATCAAGGTGCTGCCCTCTACGAACAAGAACCACCACTTCCTCATCGATGGCCGCACCTGTTGCGTCAAGGGATCCGGCATCAAGGTCACGCTCGTGGACGACAACTTCGGCCGCATGACTTACAGTGGGTTTCCTTTTTTTTACTACACCACGTCGAAGTGCCTACACCACGCGATTTAAGGCGCGCAGTACATATGGTGCCACATAATGGAAAGACACGTGTATCTGCGATAGTGGCGACTGAAATGAAGGGCAAACATATCGTGTCTGAAGAAATATATATTTATGGGGCACGCGAATTTGACGCACTTACAATAATTTGGGCGTCCTCTGTATCTTTTAACGCGCACCCTAAGGTTTGCGGAATTATTTTTGTTTCTTCCACGTATCAAGCATTCCTGCAATCGTAGCCGGTAATTTAGTGCTTTAGTAATAGGTAGTGAGGCAGCACCATAGATGCTAATGAAGCATGTTAAGTCCGTACCTATACTGTTAAGTAAACTGCTTCCAAAAATGTGCTGCTTTGGCCGTGGAAAGTAATTCTGCTTCAATAATAGCCGTATATCTTCCGGGACGCTTACATTGAGGGCCATGGAAAGCGTGTTCCTAGATGGGACCAATGAAAAACGCAGAACAAATGAGAGCTTGTCCAGCATTCTTTGTTTCTTCTTCGGGCTGAATTAAAGCTGTGCCTCGTGACTTTGCGCTGAGACTTATATGTGTGCATCGGGATGTAACCTACTCAAAATTGCGCACACTAATCTTTTCTGGGTGGTCGAAATAATTCATAAGCTACCGGCAGTGCCGTGCTTATAATAAGCCACTGCACAGTCTGAGGACAATAAATTTTATTCTTGATTTTCTAAACATTAAATATTTGGAGCCCTCTAGTTAATTTACTGACACTTGTGGCATTTTTAGATGGGCATTCGAAAAAAAAAAGCGCTACTCTTTCTGGAGTAGATCAAACTGCACTTTATGGTACTGTGCTAGTCCCATGTCTTTTTGCTCTATCAATCTTCGCATCGCGAGCGCACCACAAAATTTCGATAGTTCATGTAACTTCAACCTAAGGAAAGTTGAGATTACGAATTTTTTTTATGATTAATAAATCGTTTAAGATATGGGCGGACAGCTTGAAAAATTAGACCTCAGATATGTTTAACTATAGTGCAAGATGCGCCGGCCGAAACGAAATGCGACAAAGCATGCAGCTTGATATTTGCGTTCGATCTTCTGTGAAGCAAGGCCGGTATGACGCGCAGAAGCTCGATATGGCCATGAAGGCCTTATTCCGCTTGTCTATTTTATAATTATTCTTCGCCGGGAGTAAACCGGCTGCAGCCAGCATTCACTGTTTCAGCGGCAGATGGCTGCATTAACTTTCTGCAGTGCGTAGCTCGTGTGGCATGTGGTTTCAGAGATATTGTGTACTCCGCAATAGGCAGGCTCAGGCTGACGAAAAAAAAAAGGGGGGGGGGGCGGAAATCCGGGAGACCTTGATAAGACAAGCCGGTGATGGGAGTGTACGTTGTCCATCACTGCATTGCACCTCTGCGTCATCTGGAAATTGACGTATTCAGACATCATGTTTCGGCCTTCAGGGCTGTGCTTCGGCCTTCAGGGCTGTGGTTTTGTAGCATTTTTTTAGCTATGTTCTAAGCCATATGCATTATTAACCGTCAAGGCAGACTGGTCTCAGAGCGTTATTCCAGAGCGAAGAGCCTGAAGGAACGACGCGGTAAACGTTATCACAGAAAACCCTCTCCCGTTGAGGTTCAGTTGTCTAGTGATGATAATATTGGTAGCATTGTCGTTGGTGGTGATTTTGTTCTTCATTTGCGTGTAGATCTCCATACCGAAGCATGGAGATTAGGCCCAAGTTGCTTTCATATAATATAATTTATTCAATCTCTAATCAAGGTTTTGAGTGATCTCTCCTTATTTTGCGCTGAAACATGCAGTTACCAAGCTACCATACCGGAAGTTTAGCCGCCGGTGTTTACGTCGCTGAAGTTTGTCTAGCATAGAGGGCCTGTCACGTTGACTATGACGCGGTACTTGTGTGAGTAACAATATGTATTTTCAAGTTACTTCAATATACGATCAACTTATTGGAATACGTCCTTCCACAGACAACGAGATCATCTTGCGCATGAGGAACTACAACTGCGTGTACAAAGACAAGACTGCACAATACCTTACCCTGGAAAGGATAATCAAGTAAGCATCAGAATTAACTTTTTTTATGTATCCTTTGTGATCGGTGTTCGCATTATACCTACTCAGAAAGGAGCAGATATGCAGTCACATCGCAAATATTCTTGTACACGAGGTCGGCGTTTTTAAACGATTTTAACAAGACGAACCTGTTTTACTTTTAAGCGTACTATGGTGACATCGGTGGCAGTGCTGGGAATGCTGCTGCAGTTGCTACACTTTGCTTAATCTCAGTTATCCTGATAGCCCCGCCACGGTGGTCTAGTGTCTATGGTACTCAGCTGCTGATCCGAGGGTCGCGGGACCGAATCCCGGCCGCGGCGGCTGCATTTCGATGGAGGCGAAATGTTGAGGCTCGTGTGCTGTGCGATGTCAGTGCACGTTAAAGAACCCCGGGTGGTCAAAATTTCCGGAGCCCTCCACTACGGCGTCTCTCATAATCAGAGCTGGTTTTGGGACGTAAAAGCCCACATAACATAACAACAACACTTATCCTGTTACATCTAAGGTGTAAATGAGGGCAACTCCTCGAACGTTGCCCCGAAACGTGGCCTTCAAGGCTGAGCAGAGCGGCAAAAACCAGACCGCTTAGCCTCGGAGGCTACAAACAGGATAATGGCCAACGCTAGTTAGCAGTGCGTTCCCGTCTCCTGCCTTTTTAAGACTTCCTCATATTCTCGAATTCCATGAGCAACAGACGCTGTTAAAAATTCATTGTCGCACGCTTCCCTGCGCTGCTGCTTTGCTGAAGTAACGGCGGTGCCTCCTGTGCGTGCTAGACCTTGTATTTTGCGCAGATTCATATCAAGAATACATAATCTACGTTTTTCATGTTAAAGCGCATGCATTCCGCACTTGTGCACAGTGTTTTTGAAAATTGAGGTTGCCATTAGTTCGGCAAACTCATGGTAAAGAAGCTAGCTTCGCAATGTTTAAAAGGATCTATTAGGCATAATTTGTATTGCGCTGTACCAATGCTTTCTTGTGGTGATTTTGCGTGGTTGGTCATTTTGAATACGGCAACTCTATGCACTCCTATCACTGGCGTGGCCTCTGTGGAAGTGGAGTGCCGGCCTTTATCAAGGCAGCATTTTTCTTCGTCCATTGCTGCCACATTTTCTTTTATGCGCACGCGCGATGGCTGAAGGATTAGCAACACTGGGCGGTAGTCACTTTTGCTGAGTAGTTAAGCAGGACTCTTGTGAGCGTGTGCTGTCACAGAGCACCCGCGGGACATATTATAGAGTAGGCAATGGTGCTGAAGCTGGGTGCAGGCAGCTCCGAAAAGATCAATCAGCTACGGAATTTTTGCAGGTTTGAGCGGTGGATTTACCGAAAACACTTTTTTTTCCGTTGAAAACGTCCAATTAGCCATTTTCTTCAGCAAGGCGGAAATAAGCGTAAACTCAATAAAGCGGCACGACTATTTCTCGTGTATGACAATTAATCCGAGAGCCAACATACTTAATCCAAGCGCCAGCGCCAATACTCCGCGTGACAATGAGTTTAATCGAAGTGCTGCCACGTTTAATCCGCTCACCAGAACCTTTAATTCAAACACCAATGAAATTAATACATTCACAGAAAACAGGACGTTTACACGAGTTGAGATGGTCTAAATGGCCTGAACAAAGTTAACGCACAAAAGTAATTTTTCTACCACTGCTTGCTGTCGTTTAGGAGACAAGGAATGCTGCGGTATTTATCATAAACGCTTTGTTCCGAAACCTTAGGATAGAAATGCAGGTTATGTACTTGCTCGGACGCTAGATGTATATGCTCAGAGAGCCCGTGGTATGGATGCAAGCTAATTAAGCACAGACTCAGTTTATAGCCATGTTCACCACTGCATCTCGCAGATGTTCACTGCCGTCTGCTATCAGACGTATTAAAGGAGTACTGACATCAAATTTCGAAGCTGAGTTTACTCTATTATACAACTCTCCTATATGCGTAGACAGCTCTGAGCAAATGTTAAGCTCAGGAAATGCTGATATTTTAATTGGATGTCAAAGTCAGTATTCATATGGCGTGCCTACTGACATCGACACTAGTGTGACGTCAGGCTACAGTACAAATTTTGGTGACTTCACGCAGCAGTATGGCAAGTTGTGATGACGTCAGGTACAAAAACATGCAAAATGGCCGCTCGTGCGTCACTCTCGGTCGTATGCTGTCGCCGTTCAGTTGCCGTAGTTGACAGTGCCCGTGAAGCGAGCGAGCGAAGTCGAATTACCTTATATTGTCGTGTGTGCCTGCGTATAATTGGAAGGCAAGCTCTCTATGGTGCCGACATTTTGCCCCTGAAATGCCGCGGAGGTCTCGGAGGCCACCTTAGCTTATCGCAGGCTCCGGAGCCACGCCGACACCCACCGTGCGTGCCATACGTTGCATCTTGCACTGTTCCGAAGTACTTGCTGTCGTCGCGGAGTCACTATACAAAATTTTGTACATTGTTGACCTCGCACTTGCTGCAGACGCCGTGCGCGAGAGGCCACTAGGCGAAAACGTCACGATTTTTTGCAAGAACACGTCACGATTTTTTGCAAGAACACGTCACGAGGGCTCATTACTATGCACATACTGTGTCGTGACGTCAGGCTACAGTAGAAACCGAAACCGGCTTTTAAAGGCATGCTGCAAATAAATTTTCACGGCGCTCTCACGCTTACCAGTACGTTTTCTGGGCTCTGGAGGTCTTGGCCTTTCATTTCATGCAAAAAAACGCCAACTGAAAATTTTCGTGGCAGTACACCTTTAAGTATGGTTTCTTGCAAAAGAATCGGCAGGCGTCTGCTTGGCCTGATGAGCGGTGGTGAATTGCAAACGACGTTTCCCGATTAGGGCTTAGCCTTGTATGGATGCATGAAATGCGGCAACGATAGCAGTGACAATAACGCAAAGATGACTCCTGCAAGGGTGCAGGCGAAGGTCACTGAGAGCTCCGATGTTGGTGCTTATTGGCTAGAACGCACTATACTGAAGGTGCTGAGTGCACTTCCTAGACTTGCTTGGCACTCGACCTGCAGTAATTAGGCAGAGTACATGCCAAGAAATATTGTCGTAATATTAAAATGCAACTGGCATGTGAAGCGTCTTGCCGTTCGGCATGTGGAATAAAATTTACCGGATAATTTTGGGAGACACCAAACGGATGACAAAAGAACAGCCGGATTGGGAGGCATATTTATGCGGCTAGAAAGTCCCTTTCTTTTAGGAATTTCTGTTTTCTAGAGAGGACAGATGCGGAAAAAGCGTTAGACTGTTTAAAGACGCGTATTACTCTTGTTCGTAAAAAAAGGAAGAAAAACTAGTGTTGGATAAAACCACGTAGCAGGGTATATTGAGGACGTCGTCGCTTGTGTTGGGATTAGAGCACTTTCTAGAGCGATATGTGTTCAGCACTGATTTTTTTCAATTCTACCTGTACTATCAACGTACTATTATAACATCTGACCTGGTTTTAGGCAGTGAAAACAATTTTTGATTCTGGGGGCACGCCTCCTAGTTGAAACCTTCGTTATAACTTCACCAGCTGAGGTTCTTTAACGTGAGGATCTAAGCATGCGGGTGTTTCTTTTTCTTTATGAATTTCGCCTACGTCGAAATGACGCCGTCCTGCCGGAATTCCATTCCGCGATCTGGAGCCTATACCGGGCCAGTAGCTTGGTAGGCGGCTGCGTCTGAATTTTCTGGGTGTATGTACCATAGTGAAAGAACTGAACGCCAAAGAATGTAAGCAGATGTGTTTATGGCGGCCAAGACTTGAGTGTCTGTTTTTACGTATGAAGCGAGACAGCAGTTCCCCCTTTTTTTCACTTCGCATTAATCGATGATATCTGACGCCTTGACATGGTAACACCGAACAGGAATCGCTGGGACCTGTTCCACCCGGAGACTAACGCTCTATGGTTGGCCTACCTGTGCGGCCACCTGAGCGACTATCTGACAGTGCCAAACCCATCTGGGGAGTGGCAGCGTAGGCTGGAGCTGCTGGCGTTCATGCAGCGTGACCTACATCGCGTTCACTCGGCCGAAGAGTTCGTTTGGAGCTACATTAACAAGATTGGCCACGGTGAGTTCTTTGTTAGCATTTCGTACTGCGGCGCCTGACTTGGTGCTGCGGAACTTCGGGAAGTCGGACATAAGTAATATTAAACGTCGTCGCGTTCTTGTCGTTGGCCCCACAAGTGATGTTGCACGCCACAATTTAGTGACTCGGAAAAAAAAGCGTCATGTCCTCGTGTAGTGCCTGGCGACTGTTGTCCTTCTCTCTTATTCTGCATGTGTCTTGCAGCTAACAGCCGCTTCAATGCAGAATAGTCAGGCGCAGCACGCTCAAGGACTTCATCGTACACGGCTGATTTGTTGCGTTTAAGCTACGCTCCCCCTAACAAGGTCGCCAGCTCGACGTCTGTGTTGTGTTACAGTTTTGTAAAACCGACGTACGTTTAAAGACTACGAATTTTCTTGGGACAGTGTTTGTTTGGCAAGATGACTGTAGGCAATGCCCTGCTTACTTTTCAGAGCGGTGAAAATACGTTCAAACATTCATTAAACGAGAAAGCTGTGTCACATGCAACAAAAATAATGAAATCTCGAAGACGTCGCTAGTGCGCTCAGAAATCCTTGGTCTCGGTCACAACCTAAGAAAAGCCTAAGAACTATCTAGTCCCACGATAGTGGCACTACATTAGGAAATCACATGTGTGTTCCACACAATTAAATTCGCTTATTTTTGCCACTTTTGCCCTCTGCGGCGGTGTAGGGGCTATGGCACGCGGCTGCTCATCTGAAGATCGCAGGATCAAACCCCGGCAGGCGCGGCGGCATTTTGATGGAGATTAAATCCTGAGATCCGTGTGGTGTGCGATCACAGTGCACGTTAAATAAGCCCTGGTAGTTTACATTTCCAGAGCCCACCGCTGTGGCGCCTATCATAATCATATAGTGGTTTCGGGATGTAAAATCCCATGAATCAATCGAGCACTTTTGCGCTTTTAAGAGTGTGGCTTTTAACCACTAGAGATACGATTCTGTTCCGCAGGTTTCACATGAAAACCTTTAAAACCGTGACGAACTTCATCCGAAAGTTGGACAGTACTCGTACGGAAAGAACATTTTAGTCGGGAAAGAATTATCAGTTCCAAACGAGCGTGACATTTACATTACCAGAGAGAACCTACTTGTTTGTACTAGGGAATCTGACTCATCCCGGCTCTCTCGCAGAATTGAAGGACACGTGATCCATGGCTTTGTAAAGGAACTTACTATTACGTGTGTACCTTACCCGTCGCGTAAGTTGCACAAAGCTCCGTCTGTTGACACGGGCGTGAATGCAGAAATGTGCGACCAACCGACATCGCCATCTCACGACGCCACTTGTGTGTGATCATGTAACCACATAATGATGACGTCACCACTGTCTTTCCACGTGGCGTCCTTGGTGACGCTAGTGATGACGCGATGTTCCATGCAAAACGTGCTCCGATCGACGACACACATCTCAGGAAGGCTCTTGAAGCCAGCAGTTATAACTTTCGTGGTATGGGTATGATTCGAACCGGGACCACCGCGTTGAAAACCGAGCTCATTCCGTTCCCTCCATGTCGCGCCGCCTATTTGGATCTTTATTAATAAAGGCGTCCTTACTGCGTGTGCGCGATTGCACACTACGCGGCGCAGCTACATGCTTGACGAACATGCTTGGCTTGCTCGGTACTCAAGAAGCTCCACGTGTGTTAGCCTATACTATTTGTAGCCTGCAACCAACCGTATGATGTTGCTTGAAGCTATGGGTACTGACCTTGTGTACTCCCCATCGCTGCTCTGCGAAAGGCGATTCGTTGATATCAGTAGAAGTTTTGACTGGTTCCCTGCTATGATCCTGGTTGAGTAGAGAAAAGGACATGTTGTTGAGATAGTTGGTTGATTTCTTGAAGGAGAGTTATGGCGCTAAACAACGGGACGTTCTCGCTCGCTGACATTATTGTCGTGTGTCCAGAGTATCCTCAACTGCTTCCCCTACTTTTTCGTGCTGTTAGTGAAGAATGCCAGCGCTGCACACTTAAGAACCCCGCCCCGCCACGGTGGTCAAGTGGCTAAGGTACTCGGCTGCTGATCCGAGGGTCGCGGGATCGAATCCCGGCCGCGGCGGCTGCATTTCGATGGAGGCGAAATGTTGAGGCCCGTGTGCTGTGCGATGTCAGTGCACGTTAAAGAACCCCAGGTGCTCGAAATTTCCGGAGCCCTCCACTACGGCGTCTCTCATAATCAGAACTGGTTTTGGGTCGTAAAACCCCACAGAACAACAACAACAGCTTAAGAACCCCGTATAATAATGTGTCCTTTATGTAGGCATCGCGGCTGCCTACGTGAATGAGTGTGTAATATAAATCAGTGTGCTGAGTGGTGTTGGAACTTGACCCGTTAAGAGTGGATCGACACACCGCTATTTGCAGACGAAGCATCGCCTCACAGAACTTGAGTACGGATGGAGAAAGCGCACCTGCACACTTGCTCGCCCTCGTGTGCAATAACCAAACCATCTCCCTGCTTCCTGCAGATGCTATTGGAGCTCGCATTTGCATGACGACGCAGCGCGCACAGCACTTTCCTTTTGACCGACAGTACCCGACGTTTGATCTGGTTCGAGGTCCTCCGCAAGGTCACCATTCTGGGGTACATGGAATCGATGTCACTTAACAGGAATAGGCCTGCTTCAGCTCAATGTTGTCAAAATATTTCGAGGTGTCACGTGTCTTCCTTGCTTTTGCGTGTTTTCTGGTGAATCGAAAATGACAATCAAATCCTAAATTCCAAGCTTTAGTGTCCTAACCTCACGTCGTATGACGCGCCTACAGAAAAAATCTCGAGAACAGGGTGGATCAGACGCGCTTGTTTGCAGCAATTGCCTAATTACATGGGAGCTAGTAGCATCGATATTTAGATGCGAAGCAACTTGTGGTCGGAGGCTATGTCACTCTCTCCTCCCTTCCTTCATCCATCCATCCGTCGTGCTGCATCCACACCCGCACTGCGCATGCGCATCCTCCTCCCTCTCCTCTCCTTGCCTCATCTCCTCTCGGCATTCCTTCTCTCCTCTACGAACGGCGCGCGGCTTATGTGCCGGTTAATAATACCGCAGGCCGTCCAAATTAAGTTACGGTCTCCCACTCCAGCGCCTTCGTGGTGCCCGTGTTGCCTTGGGACGTTCAGACTCGCGTCAATAAAGGAGAGAATAAAAGTACCTTTGGATTTATGGGTGTAGCTGGGTGTAGCTTGTCTAATGGTTTTCGCTGTCGCCGGCGCTTAGGCGTTGTAGATCCGAATAAGGAAACTCTCTTGGATGATGATGATGATTGTGGTTTGGTTAGGAAAGGACGCTACTTTCTGCAGCCCATGTATGGAGCAAGGCTTAGCGTCTGGGGGGTGGGGGGAAAGGGAGTGAAAGAGATAGAGAAGAGAGAAAGGTCGTAGTGGAGGGCTCCGGAAATTTAGACCACCTGGGGTTCTTTAACGTGCACTGACAACGCACAGTACACGGGCCTCTGGCATTTCCGCCTCCATCGAAAATGCGACCGCCGCGACCGCGAAAGAACCCGCGTTTTTAAACACTATAGTCTTTCTTGGGATACTTCAACGCAGAAATTTTCGTCTGTCTCTGTGTGTGTGTCCTGCTTTTCGATTCAGTAGAATGGCGAAAGTTTAACCGCTTCCTCAACAACCACCCATCTTGAACTCGTAGCTGCGTTCATACTTGTGAACACAGTCGACAAAAAGGCAAATATTACGCATATCTGAGGCGCAACATCAATACTTAAGTATGAGATGGTGTGTTCCTTTAGTAGAAAATACATAGATGCGTAATTCTAAAGACCCTAGTGCTTGTTAGGATGCGCTAAAGATGCGACTCGTATGAACGAAAAAGCGGACGTTTCCTACGCTTCGGTAAAACGACACAGTGCTGCCACCTACCAGTAGCTCTACGTACTACGCAAGCTTCTTGTGTTTCCCGATATTATGGCCAGATGGCGTCCATAGCTCACGCAGCGCTGCCTCCATTTCATCAATGCCAGCCACATGCGGCCGATTCAACATAGACGGGGCGCTGTCTGAGGCAAGGCAAAACATAAATGGCCGTTTGATGATATAGAACACAGGAAACACGAGGTGCGCGATGCGCGAATTGCCACTAACCGAGAGGCTAAGCGAGCGTACCCGGCGGCTGAACAGAAGCCCGAAGCTCGTGCCGAACCGCAGATGAACCGGTACTCATGTAGTACGGCCGGTAGAAGACTCTCGTCTTTCGAAGACATTTGCGGCGAAGCACGGAGCACGGCCGCTCGATTAGCAACGCACGAGGTGCGGCCTGCTACGTCGCGCGGCGAACAAAAGCGGAGCTGTGAAGCGAAAGTTGACAGTTTTCGCCGCTTTTTCGGAGGGGGCGCCACGGCTACGGGACAACTCTCCCGGCTCTCGCCGCGTGGGCGGCTCCGCGAACCAGTACTGGACAAGTTTTCTGTGTGTGTCGACGAAATTCTGCACCTCGCTCGCACGCCCTGTGACTGCAACGTTAAGAGGTGCTTCTCGTATTGTGCCATTGCCTTCTATAAGTTTAGTCGCGCGCGGCGATATGCCGCGCAACTTCTGCGTGTCGCTGTGTGGCACAAACGCAAGGAATGACTCTCAGATCCAGTACCAGGAGTTTCCGTACGACGTAGATCGCCGTAAAATATGACTAAAAACATTTCTCGACAGGGAATAACTGGAAAAGGAAGCGTGTGCGAGCCAAATGACAGGTCGCTGGTGTACTCACGTCGCTTCCCTGATGGTGACTATAAGTCCACGAAGCTCAAGCTATTGCTTCCAACGGCTGTTCCGAAGGTAGTTCGTGCGCTTGGCATCAACACTTCTACCAAATTGTGTGATATGTCACGGACTGGCGTGTGACAGGGGTGAACAGATCCACACCGAGGAGACCTGTGAGGTGTTTCTGAGCAAACTGTTGCGCCAGACAGGGCCGGAGACCTGAACGCAACTGTTGAGCGGTTCAAACGCGCTTACAAGCCTCTAGCTGTTACGGAAGGTGCTGCGACTTTGATTCGACGAGTCACCTTTCCGTGGATGTACATGTTCTAAATTCTAAATAAAGAAATGAGCCTGACACAGCCTTCGTCGACCTTTTTTTTTCATCAGCCAATCTGAACTAGTTCCGTCCTTACATAGAAATGCAAACACGTGTCTACAAAGCGGCTGAATGCTCATTTAGTTGTAGATGTCTGCCTCATATTTATAAAAAGTTGGAACGAAAACACTATATCCGCCTTACATAGAAATGCAAACACGTGTCTACAAAGCGGCTGAATGCTCATTTAGTTGTAGATGTCTGCCTCATATTTATAAAAAGCTGGAACGAAAACACTATATAAGAACATTATTTGGCCAATCCAGTAAGTCATATGCACGCATTTGTAGGAACGTCTAACAAGACGAAGATCTTGCATTTCAGCCACTATAGAAGAACACCGCGCCATTGCTCTATTGTACTTCACAAGTAGATTTATAGTAACAAATTTCACAATTTGCCGCTTCATACTCCTTTGCGCACATCTCGACGCATTCACAACGCGCGTAGTTTCATGCGAATTCATGGTCGCACACAGGCATTTAACTCATCACCACTACTTATCGCCACTGCTCATTGGAACGGTCTTCGAGATCTCATTGTATCCATTGCTAACCGTGAAACATTCCGTGATAACCTAATTTCGTTGCGCTTTATCATTGTATAACGTTCTACTGCTTGTAATATTTGTCTTGTTTCTTTCTTTTATATTCTCCCTTTATATTTTTATTTGTTAAATTTTTGTGTATTTTTCTGTTTTGTATATATGAATGCCCCCCTTACTCAATGCCCTTCAATGGGCCTGTAAGGAATATTGAATAATAATAATAACAGGTTTTTCTTTCAAGAGCAAACAAATGCACCAAGCGAAGCAAGTATTTAAGCAAGCGATAAGGAACTTGGCAGTTATATTGAACGGTGGTCGAGTGGAAACCTGCGGCAAAAGTGCGCGGTTCGGGCTCGTGCGAGTCCATTAGCGGCCCAATACCTGTACCGACCTCCTGGTTGTAGTATAGTATTTATGTTCTTGCAGGCAGCGTAGAGATCTTATTTTGGCAAAGCAATACACATTCTTGCGTGTTGGTTGTTGGTGGCTTGGGTAGGAAAGACGCTTCTTTCTGCAGCCCATGAGGGAGCACGGCTAGGCGTCTCATTCTTGCGTGAACAAAATGCGAACTGCGCGCCGCTGCGCGAAACATGCAGAACCAGCGGCTCCTCCCGCGTGCACTTGTCCCGTAGCAGTGGCGCCGCTGCGGCGGTGCGGAGAACTAGGCTCGTCACACCGGTTTCGGGCGACGTCGCAGGCCGCACCACGTGCGTTTTTATCCAGCGGCCGTGCACGGAGATACGTGGCCAATTTTTTTGGGTGGCAGCCGAGTACCGTAACCACTACACCACCGCGGCGCACCTTTCTTCGATGAACGCTCTTGAACACTTTACCAGCTCGCAAGGAACGAGGACGTGCCGTCGCCCGCGAGAGACAACGCTGACGCAGGCAGCGTCTGCTAGCGTCAAACCAATGCAAACGCGGTGTGCGCCCCCCGTGCTGCTTCGCATCGCCTTATGGTCCCGTTTAGCGGGAGATGGTGTAATTTTTATTCTGTGTAAGATCCGATTAACGCTTTGGAAGGCAACGAAGCAGAAATGTCTAGCCGAAGAACCAGGCCGATCGATACAAAACGCGCTGACTACGCGGTGCTACAGCGAGATATCCGACTGGCATAGGCCGCACTTAATGTTCAGAAGGAGAACGGTGTTCAGTTGCAGAACGAGCGTGCTACTGGCACGTAATAATATTCAGAAGTGTGGTCCGCGTACACCCGCGTACACACTGTCGCCTTACACTGTAAGCAAAAATTAGCCGAGATGGGAGCTTTTACCAGCGTGTCAACCGAAAAAACTCTCATGCCCCAACCATTTACTCCGTCATAGCGGAGTGAATTCGGCACATGACATCATTTTACCACCATTGCTAAGTGACGGAGTATAAAAACGACATGACCTTATTATACTACCCACACGGAGTTTCAGTTCACGTGGTCCCAACCTCCACATGGGAGTTTTTAAGAGCCATCTTCGGTTACGACGCTCTTGCGGCGGTGTGATGTGTGTGTATGCGCGCTCGCGCGTCTGTTTAGTGCTTCCGTGTGATGCTCCAGTGCATTGGTTGGTTCGACGAATCGTCGGTGGGAGTTGTATCTGTGCGTGATCGCACGTGTTCTTAGTGCGTCCAAGTGAAGCACCACTTCGTTTTTAGGGGCGAAGCTCCTCTTAGTCTAACCTTGTCACGCGTCAGTCGTCAGGCGTAACCCGCGTGCCTCCCGGCACGCGCTCGCCCTCGGCGTTCGCCTCGGCGCGTGCCTCCCGGCGCGTGCCTCTGCTGTCTTGTGTGTGAGAGAGAGAGAGACAGAGAGAGAGCGAAAGGCGCGCGTTGTCTATGGAAACGCTCTTTCTTAGATGAACGCTCCACCAGCTCGCAAAGAAGGAGAACGCGCCCTCACCCGCGAGAGACAACGTTGGCGCAGGCAGCGTCTCCTAGCGAGTTTCTTGATTGAGAAATACCGACTGCTCGCTTTGGAGAACCGTTCACCGGCCACCCATATATATATATTAGGCACTGGATCTTGATTTGCAATGAAGTGCCGGTGGGAGATTTCACTTGTGCATAGTTGAACCATGAGGATTCCTAGCGTGCGCGTTAACTAAATTAATCCGGAACTCGGCACGATCTACGATGAACCTCCCGAGCTTCGCCCACTCATCATAATTCACTCCGTGGATATGCTGTAATTTTTTTTAAACGAGTGTTGATTGCGCAGTGAGTTCGCAACGGCCGATCAGTGTTCTGTGTAAAAGTGTCAAGGCTCTTTGCACTGGTGACCGCTCTGCTCCTCCAGCCAGAAGCCGAATGCCGCCCATCGACCAGACCACGACAAATATTTTGTTATGAAGTGGCTGGGGGCACGACCACCCAGCGAGTGTTGACGTGCTTTTAGGCTTCCGAAATTATCAAGATTGTGTGCGGACAAACCAGGATTATCGGAAAGCAAACGTCAAGACAAGCTATCGACCGGAAGGAGAAAGGACCAAAAGGATACCAAATTTGCTCAGGTAGTTCGAATATTAATAAAATTATGCAAGAAATTGTCCCGGACCACGCCTAGGCTTAGCTGGCTTCAGTAAAAGCTCCTACATGGATGTAAACATAAACTCCCATACCCGCAAGAGCTCCGCGATGGATGTAAACACATATTCCCATAGCTACCCGCAAAAGCTCCTCGTTGGATGTAAATATAGCTCCGGTCAAGCGGAGTAAATCTTTTACTCCGCATGACCGGAGTATATTAAACTCTTATCAGGGAATGCGCTAGAGGACAGGTCCATTTACTCCCATTTCGGCTAATTTTTGTTTACAGTGTAGGCGTGCGGACTACACAGAGTCCGTCCATTTCCGCAAGAACTAGGGCGTGCTGTAACGCTGAACTGCGTGTAGGTTAGACTTCGAATCAGGGCGCATTTGTAAAGGATGTGTATTTGCTCACTGAGCTAAACCCTTGCTTCCAATGTTTTGATCTCTTTTTTGCAAGCGCGCATGACATGCTCACCGCTACAGCAGGAAATTAAGGCGAATGCGGCCGCAATCTTGTCATTTCCCGCTGCTAAATCGTCGCCAAAGGCTCACAGAATCATTCCACTTTCGCATTTTCTAAAGTTCTCAGCGTCATCCTTTTATGAGCTGCCGCATAGGTAATATTAAAACTTCGGGTGACTCAACTTGGTGACCGAGGCTTCCGTTTCCAGCTGCACCAAGCTTTCTTCTTTATTGAACTGTGTTTGCGCATATCGTGTACATTTGAATTGAGAGCAAGAGTAATATATTCCTCTGTTCTCTGCGGCACATCACTGAGTGCTCTCCGATAGAAGTGTAGATGAAACAACTATCACCTTGGGTTCCGAATTCCAGAATAAAAGACGAGGGCATACAATTAACAGTAACCAACACAGAAAAGTTATCATACTTGAAGGGTAAAGTAGCTAGTGAAATGAAAGAGTTATCATACTTGAAGGGTAAAGTAGCTAGTGAAGCGAAAGAGTTACAACATAGAGTATGCACCTTGGGTACTCAATTGTCAGAATAAAATACGAGGCCATACCCTTGGTAACTACCAATAAACATTATCATGGTTGAAGAGTAAAGTAGTTAGTGATGCCATAGAGTTAGAAAAAATAGTATGCACAGCTGAAACACAACGAGACAGTAAGTAGACACTTCGTACGAAAAAATATCACTGCCCATCCCTGCACACTTTTATGCCGCAGTTCATGCGGACCATGGTTACCAGCCGCACAGTTGGGGCAACCGCAACGCCTCCGGCCAGCCGCTCTACACGGGCCTTCTCAGCCTGCTGCGCTGGAGGGACAAGAAGAAGAGTGAAGACGAGAATCCACCCGGACCCTCGGCGAGTCCGCGCGCTCCTCGTGGGGGATCATCGAGCGCTCCAGCAGAGCTCGACAGGAAGCGGCCGCGATAGCTGGGCGCTTCACACCGCTGATTCGGCGGTGGTGTTGTTGTCGCACTTCTAAAGCGCGCTCTATTAGATAAATCTGCCCCAAAACTGACTAGAATGCGTCGATTTGTCACTTATCGCAGCTAAGCTTGATTTATATTTAGTGCTGCCGTACCTGAGACAGTTAGGGCCTTCCAGGAGGACTTATCCTCACAAGGGTAAACGCCATCTTACATCAAAGGGAACAGCTTGTACGCCCCTGCCGGGCTAAAA
>JABSTT010001667.1:0-39999 GCA_013339685.2 Hyalomma asiaticum | reverse complement strand
GACAGTGCTTTAGTGCATAAAATAGCGTACCTAAACGTTATTGTAACGAGGAACTCCTACTAGAGGACGCATTCCTGGTTGCCCGTTGTTGTATATGCAGCAACAGTCCTGCTTAACCTGGCTGTGGGATTTCTTGGTCTTCCTCGGCTGCATAATACTAATTTGTAGGCGAATAGGACGCGGTGGCACAGAAGCGCGCCATTTTGCTGTCAATACCCATGTCTTGAGATCAATAATGAAAGCGACGCTGTCGCGCTTCCGCGCATGTGTACACACAGGCTTATGTGCCGGTTAATAATACCGCAGGCCGTCCAAATTAAGTTACGGTCTCCCACCCCAGCGCCTTCGCGGTGCCCATGTTGCCTTGGGACGTTCAGACTCGCGCCAATAAAGGAACGAATAAAAGATACCTTTGGATTTATGGGTGTAGCTTGTCTAATGGTTTTCACGGTCGCCGGCGCTTAGGCGTTGGACATCCGAATAAGGAAACTTGTTCTTGCCACGATCGAGAGAGGCTACGAGTACAAGCACGACTGAGCTACGCCGGTAACATAGCAACAGCATGCGCCGGGTACTTATAGCGCAAAGAATTTCTTAGCGAAATTCGACATTGATAATATGTATGTATGTATGTATGTATGTATGTATGTATGTATGTATGTATGTATGTATGTATGTATGTATGTATGTATGTATGTATGTATCAAGGAGGTTCCATTGAACTTCCGGAGTGGAAGTCCCTGCAGCCGCCTACGGGGCCAAGTGAAGCCAGCGACGGCCACGTTACTAGAGGAAAAAGTACGCGGGCGCGCCATAGACAGCAATGTATTAAGATAGGCGCTCGACTTGTTTTGCAACTTCACGTTGAAACATTGAGACAGAAACCAACTTTATGCTTATGTCAGTTACCAACGGTGTTTTCTAGTTAGAAAAAAAAATTTCCCGCGTCTGTACTGAGCTGCAGGCGTCGATGAAAACAAAAGAACACCGCAGACTGAGAGGTTCTATGCAAATCGTACTTGCCCGTTTATTTTGTTTGTTAGTAGAAACTAGGTTTTTATGATGCGGTGATGCGATATAGCGCAAATATGCGGCACTGTGCGACTGCCAGCTGACGTAAAATTCATTTGTGCCCTTTCTAGTGGCACGACAAAGCCGATCCTGTAGCACACGGCAATAAATAAACTCGACGCGTACTGGAACTGTACTACGATCGCATTAATCGCGTCATATAATCTGAAGAAGAGGAAGCAGGTGCGTAGTGGGTCGCCCCGCGGCTTCCCCTTCGTCTTCTTTCTCAGGTTCCAACATCTTCCGGGGCCTCAGTTGTGGTAGCGCCTATCTCCAGGTAGTGTATCTTTTCCGCTGGTCTTTTCAAAACTTTTCCCCTGCCCAGGCGTAACAGGCAGGCGCGAACAATTCCGTCATTACCGAGGTAAACTTCTTCAACCCTTGCCAGAGGCCAAAAACTTCGCTTTGTTGGGTGTGTCCACAATCACGATGTCTCCAACTGTCAAGTTACGGGAAGAAGATCCAGGAGAACGATGTGCACATGGTAGAGTGAGAACATACTCGCGCTTCCAAGGTCTCCAGAAATGATCCAATAACGTTTGGCGGTGTTGTAAACGGCGTGAATATTCCTTGGCATTGCTGTGATTCACTGAACTTTCTGTTGAATCACCAACCGGCAAAGTGGGAAATTGTTGACCTATAAAGGAATGTGCTGGTGTAATCGTGGATGACTCACCGGCTTCGAGGCAGGCATAAGTAAGTGGCCGGGAATTAACCACAGCCTCGGCGGACCCAGAGCTGTTGAAATAACATCTTCCCTCGTACCGCGAAAGGAGCAACTAGTCCCAGTGGATCATAAATTCTAGATACTGTTTCAGAAGGAAGCGCTTTGTATCTTGAGCCTTCTCCAGAAATGACAAGATATTTTGAGAACTGTAAGTAAGGCTGTCGATCTTCATGTTCCATGTCATTCCGAGCGCTTTTGTATTGAATGACGTTTGTCCGCTGCTGTTAGGTAGGGTTGGTTCATTTGATTCGAATATTTCCTGCAGCTCTTGACAACTTATTGTTCATTTTCTGAGTGTCATTCCAGCGTCATTCATTATTTCCTTCGCCGTGGCGTATAGCTCTACAGCTGCTTGTAAATTCTCCGCCCCAAATAGCAAATCGTCTACATAGAATGCCTTGGCAAGTAGCTGGGCCACTCCGTACCGCTCGTTTGCTACACCTGTTTTGAGGTGATGTTGAATGGTTGCTGTAAGCATGAATGAACTTGACGTTGATCCGAAAGGTACTCTGGTCATTCGCCAGACTTGTATGTCGTCTTCTTTGAATGGTAACGTCGGCTTCTCAGCAAACCACAGGAATCTGAAAAGATCCCTGTCTTTCGCTCTAACACGAACCTGCAGAAATGCTTTCTCTATGTCTGCATTCATTGGTACTTTGTACCAGCGAAATCGCATAAGGACTTGCAGCAGCTGAGGATTCAAGTTCGGGCCTGTTTGTAGGCAGTCATTCGGAGATTTCTTGTCTCTTGCATGTGAGGAGGCATCAAATACCACCCTCAACTTCGTAGTGAGTGAGTCCTCGCGGATAACTTCTTGGTGCGGCATGCAGTAGGTACGCTGTTCGTTGGGTTTTCTTTTGGAAACTACTCCCGCGTGTCCCGAATCGGCATACTGTCGGATGGCGTGGTTGTAGCGTTTCAGCAGGGCGTCTTTAGCTGATAGTCATCATATAATGCTCTGAAGACGGTTACGTGCTACGAGGTAGTTGTTTTCTATGAGGTCTATGTCAGGTTCTTTGCACGGCACTGCAACTTCGTACCGTCGATCCTTCTTTACTATATTTTCTAGGAACCTGGACAACGTGCTTGAAGAAGTTAGCTGTTCTTCCTCTGGGGAGATGCCCATAACATCCGAAGTCCAAAAGGACTGCAGACCATCACTCATCTCCGCCTGCGTATATATATCCGTTCTCAACACGCATACCATTACCCTGGATGTGCTTTGCACAAAGCTCCTTTTTTTTACAGGTCCTTGTAGCGTCCTACCCAAGATGGTGTTAATAGCCACTATTCCTTCAATTTCTCGACTTCTAATCACTTCACCGGTTATGATCTTCCATATCTGGTCTGATCCAATAAGCAAGCTTATTCCAGGCTCGGCTTGCGCCATAGGAATAGTAAGCTCATCCGCTAATGCCATCTTTAGTTCTCGAAGCTTGTTTCCAAAGGAACAGTCAGTATTTTTCAGTGCGACATCTTGACAAATCACTGGTATTGTGATAGCTTCGATGACTTGTTCTTTCTCACCAAACTAACTTCTCACGTGCACTTCGACTATTTTACTTCGCCGTGGTTGGGAAGGTACTTCAGAAGCAAACGTGTTAATTGCCAGCTTCGTTTCGCCGGTTACCTTTAGCTGCAAACGTGTAGCGAGTTCTTCTTTTATAAATGAACGCTGGCTGCCGCTGTCTAAAATTCCTCTTATGTAGCAAGCCTTATGTTCTCTTCCCACCCAGGAACGAAAGGTTTGTAGATGCACACCTTCGTCAAGTTGGCAGCTCGTTACGGCAGTTGATCTTGCGCTCTGATCTGACTGTGTGTCATTAACACATGCTGTCGTTGTCTGCCATTTATTATTATGCTTTACCTTCGCGTTTGGATTGCACATACTTGGTGCGTGCCTTTTTTTTTTGCAAGACATGCACTGTATGTGTCTTCGACAATCTCTTGCTAGGTGTCCCGGTATCGTGCGGTTATAGCACCTCATGTTTCTAGCTAGTCTGTCTGTCTTCTCTTCGATCGTTTGGGAACTGTCGCATACCTCCGTTTCATGTCTCATAGACTTTCAGAGGAAGCACTCACCATATTTCTGCTTTTCCATCTGTGCTGTGTGCAGGACAGATGCCGATGGAACATGCTTGCGATTGTAAGTGCGCTCTGTCGATTCTTGTGTCCCTGATCACTCTCGGCTTTCCATTTCGATGCGGGTAAACTGTAGCAAGCTCTCGAGCTTCTGACACGATGACGCTGTTCCTTCGCCTGTAGCAACCGATGTTCGTTGCATGACCTCACTTATACGGCTCTGGCGATGAAAAGAAACGACGATCTCATGCGGCAGTGCTCTTAGTAGAATGTCATACAGCATCGCAGAAAAGATGCTTGTCGGCACCCCGATAGCGTCGAGACCGCGCATGTTCATCTGGACTTGGTCGCATAGAATGCGCAGCTGATGCACGTCAGGTGCCAGTCTCACGCATCGAATGTCTCGCAAGGCTCGTAGGTGGTGTTGCTCTATTTGCCGTTTGTAACCATATCTGTCTCTGAGTAGCTGAACTGCATTTTCGTAGCATGCGCTTGTAGTGGCAAATCCAGCGATTGCTGCAGCAGCTTCTCCTCTCAAGTAATTTCGGAGGTAATGGAACTTGTCCGTCTCACTCAGTGTCGCATTTGAATGCACGGTGCCGTCAAACTGCTCCCAGAAAGCCGTCCACTCCCGTATGTTTCCGTTAAACGGCTTGATCTCCAACCGAGGTAGGCGGGTCCGCTGTTCACATTGCCGACATTCGCAACAGCATGGACGGTACTTGCCGAATTTCCATCCAACATCGACGGCTCTTTGCGCGTTGTTGATGTCCTCGATTCGGCACTGAAGACGTGCAAGTGTCGCTACCGTTTGATCTTCGTAGTCTGCTGCTACGGCGTATTCCGACGCGAGCTCATCCGTTGGAATGTGATCTTCAATTTCTTCTGATATCTTCTTTAGCTTGTCATTGCTGGATGTCCGTCGCTCCTTCAATGCGATGAGTGTCGCTCTGCAATATAGCTGTCGCCTCGTTGATTATCTTGGTATTCTGAGCGCGTGCCGATGATCTCTTCTGTTTCAAACAATCCTTTGCTGCAGTGCACTCACAGGAAACCTTGGGCACTCGCTGACGTTGCTGGGAGCGGCCACCGACGAGGCTTATCAAACACCGACGATTATTCCTCGGAGAAATCGTTCTTGTCGGTGCTGCCGTCCGTGTCGCCGATTAGCCGCAGATCCCGGGTTTCGGCACCACATGCAGTGGCACAACAAAGCCGATCCTGTAGCACACGGCAATAAAAAAACTCGACGCGTACTGGAACTGTACTACGATCGCTTTAATGGCGTCATAGAATCTGAAGAAGAAGCCGGTGCGTAGTGGGCACGACCTCCTCTATAAAAAAAGAGGAGGTCGTGGTAATGGGTCGCCCCCCGGCTTCCCCTTCGTCTTCTTTCCCAGGTTCCAACACCCTTTATTTAAACATGCATCAAACACATTGAGTACAGCGCGTACTTTCTGCATGTTGCCTTAACAGCATGCATTTTTTTTCGTCTTCCAGGTACGTTCTTCCAAATTGGTCCGCTGTTAGCGTTTGTGAAGTTTTCTCAGATGCGCGTCTATCAAGACCCTTTGAGTGCGTTCGGAAAACTTTCTTATTTAGTTCTGACTGTAAACGTACATAGGAGATTTATTACACGGGACACGCGCCGAAAAGCGTGCACTTGGCATCCCGACCAGAATTTCGTCAAATGCTGAATACAGAGGTCGGGTTTTTCGTTGTCAATAGAACAGAGGTGATCGAGTGGCTGTTTTAAGCTTTCCATTCTCCCCTCCGAACACCACATGTTCTCACTCAGAAGGCTACATGCAGTTTTTTTTTCTTCTTCATTTTCGAAACCAGTAGCACGGAGAAACACGCTATACATGCTCGCTGCATTTGCGCATTCGTCAACACGTAGGCATAACAAATTCTGCGTCTATGCTCCGGAAGGATGCCCTTACTCTAAAGTTTGTATACAAACACTACAGGGACGATCCAATACGCGCACCAGACATTGTGTGTGTTTTAGCAGAATTCGAGCCCATGGCGAATCATGCACGCACGGATCTGAAAACGAAGCACTAACAAGTATTTAAAGCTTACAGTTAACTTTGATGCAGGCGTAGGGAGGTAATATACGGATCCTAATATTTAAAAGTGTCCTATACTTAGCAAAATGCACTGAAAACGGGCAGCCGTACGTGAAGAAAGTGAGAAAGACTTACACGTGAAATGTTGTTCTAGGCTGCTTCTTAACGCGATTCGTGGAGCCGAGAGCGACGCACGAAGTCACCGTTGCCTTCTCAGATATTTAGATGCTTAAAATACATGACACTGGTGCTTAAACACCACGAAACAGCGTCGCGCTGTCTACGCGCTCTGCCGTCTGCGTGGTCGTCTGCTAGTCTTTCCTTGAGCATGATGGCGGCGACGGCTTCACTTTCGGCGGCACGCTTCCACTCCAGAAAAGTAATATATAATCTCCTTGGTATGTATGTATGTATGTATGTATGTATGTATGTATGTATGTATGTATGTATGTATGTATGTATGTATGTATGTATGTCTATGTGTGTGTGTGTGTGTGTGTGCACTCAGAAACGGTGTCCGTGCCTACAGATCGTGCTCGTCTCAACCTCAACGAAAGGAAAGTATCTGCCTAGTAAGGTCCTAAAGGAGACGATACTGGAGAAGATTGTTTCCGCTGCAGGAATATCTCAGTCATGCAATCATAAAACAGTTATGCAGTCGAACTGTCGTCCACTTATTTTCAGCTGCCGTAGATACATACTCAATTATTCTTGATAAAAACTCGTACATGATCATACTACAAGAAACACGGCTAAAGCGACATCAAAACTGCCATTTAAAACAATATTGCGCTGTTTGCTTAGATCGTCTGTGAAGAGGGGGTGGCTTACAGACTCTTGTGTCAACTAGATTTTGCCACAGACAAATGTCGCACTGAAACAGCTCTGAGTTGAATGCAAAATGCTCGAAATAGCCTTAACCCTACCTTCAGCAAAGCATTTTAAATTGTAAACATTTATTATCCGTGATGGGTCATAACGCGCACATAGGGAGAGAGTAATCATTACCAGCAGTAATGTATTATTGGCGGGGTACCTCGATTCCCGCTTATAACATGGGGCTTAAAGACAAACTCGTGTGGAACTAGGCTCTGGAGATGGTCACAGAAAGCCAGTCTCGCTTGTCATCGGCAGCAGCGACATACGCACTTCATTTGATCAACCTATGAGGATTTCTGCAGACGCTGTCGCTTAATCTCGTATGTGACTACGACTCTTCTGCGAATCTTGCCATCTGCCTGAGGGCGCTGTAACCATGGCATTGTCGCTTCTATCTCGAGGGCGGTGTTTCTCTGGACAGCTGGTTTCACTCTGTCAGTGGCAGTGGTGAAACACACCCGCAGTTTTAATTAATTATTTGATTATTCATTTCAAAATACCTTACAGGCTCTACGAGGAGCATTGGGTACGGGGTGAATTCTATGTATGCATATCGGCAGAAACACTAAGCAGGTTGCACCAGTGTAAATAAAAAAATAGTTAAGGTGAACAGAAATAGCACAGACCGAAAAAGCACAAAAAGTACAAGTAACCGAAGCACAAATGAAACGGCGGCTCGCTTGAGAACAAGACAAGGAAGAGAACAAAAGGCGAATTCCTCACATACATAATCTATCAAATGAAACAAACAACGCATGCAGTTTGCAAAAAGTGTGCTTGGCATGGTTGTAGAAATGGCACAAAGCTACGATGATTGCCAGGAAAAAATTTATATAATTCATGGTAACAAGGAAGGGATGGCTCATTGCCGGTCCATGAAAAAATCACCGCACCTCTACTAATGTCAATCGTGACGGGTGGCGAAGCACTGGGTGTCGTACCGGCATGTCACCTTACGTCACCTGCTCGTTGCCACTGCGAAGGTGAAATGAGTGACATAATATATATATATATATATATATATATATATATATATATATATTTATTTATTTATTTGGTTCCTCTTTTATGGTGCTGCATTTTAATCCTCTTGATATAGATTGTATATCGTATTGAGTTCTGGATTCACATACACAGATATGTTTCGACTGTAGCAACGGCCTTCTATACATACACCCTTTTCATAATTGTTAAGCTAGCTTCCCTGTGATGCAGCTTGCCCTACTAATGGCGGCGTGTGCGATCCTGCAAGCAGCGTGTACAAGTGCAGTTTGCTTGCGATTGGGCATGTAAAATGTCGACTCAGCCCTTCTGATACAAAAATGCACAAAAACAGGCTTCATGCAACTTGAATTTTGACAGCATTTCACTCAAGACAGCTGTCACCATTAGTAGGGCAAATGCGCAGTGCAGAGAAGCACACTTGAGAATTATCAAAAGCGTCTATACCGTGACAGCAAGAGCCGATGACAAAGCTAGGTCCTAAAGTGCTGCGGTGCTTCCCACAGGAAACGTCACCCGCATCTAATGGGCTTGCTTTACCGTGGCCACGCCGACAGCCCGGGCGCATTAGCAGAAACTCGTTAGAATCGTTTCTAACCCGATATCGATTCTGACCCGAATCGTTTCTGACCCGTTGCCCATATGGAGCCTGTATACGCCTTGCCGCTTGGACCAGTCTCTCCTGGGGACCCTTCTCCTGACGAATCATCTTCTGCCACCGCCCTTAAAGCGATCATCAGCACTGAACTGACAGCTGCGCGGACGCAACAGCTGCTTGATTTGTTTAAAAAGCACGCTAATTCTTTGGACCTCTACTCCTCAACACTGGGCCAAACTACCGTCGCCGAGCACCGCATTATAACAGAGGACACATGTATCGTGCGGCGCCACCCGTGCCGTGTCTCTCTAGCCGAGCGGAAAATCATCGAAGACAGCGTCGGCGACATGTTGGAGCGCAAGCTAATTCGTACTTCGTCCAGTTCGTGGTCGTCTCTGTTGTGTTGGTCCCCAAGAAAGACGGTTCCGTGCGCTTTTGCCTCGATTATCGGGCGCTCAATAAGATCACTCGAAAAGACGTATACCCCATGCCGCGCATTGATGACGCCCTTGATTCCCTCCAAGGCGCGGAATACCTTTCGAGCCTCGACCTCCGCTCTGGCTACTGGCAGATACCTATGCACGAACATGACAAAGAAAAAACGGCATTCGCAACACCCGATCGGCTATATGAGTTTAACGTAATGCCTTTCGGGCTATGCAACGCGCCTGCAACTTTTGAACGCATGATCGACACCGTGCTGCGTGGACAAAAATGTAAGACCTGCCTTTGCTGCTTGGACGACATTGTCATTTTTTTATCAACGTTTTTTGAGCATGTCCGACGCTTAGATGAAGTTTTGACATGCCTCGCCCGCGCAGGTCTTCAGCTAAACACAAAAAATGCCGTTTCGCCAGCAAAGCCATTAAGATCCTGGGCCATGCCGTAAGCAAGGACGGAATTCGACAGGACCCTAACAAGATTACTGCGGTGCTTCAGTTTCCGCGCCCAGAAAGAACCGAAGACTTGCGCAGCTTCCTCGGCCTTGCTTCTTATTTCCGCCGTTTTATACGGAATTTCGCCTCCATCGCAGCCCCATTACGCAGGCTACTCTCTAGTGGTGTGCACTTTGTATAGTCTCAAGAATGCGAGTCAGAATTTACACGACTGAAAGGCGCCCTTACATCTGAACCGGTGCTTTGCCATTTTGATGAGGCCGCACCGACTCTCTTGCACACGGATGCTAGCGGCCATGGTATCGGTGCTGTCCTACTGTAACGCGACAACTCTACGCGCGAACGAGTCGTAGCGTACGCCAGCCGTGTACTCACCGCTTCGGAAAGGAGTTATACCACCACGGAACAAGAATGCCTCGCCGTTGTCTGGTCTATACAGAAGTTTCGCCCTTATCTGCACGGCCGTCATTTTACAATAGTGACAGACCACCACGCCTTGTGCTGGCTGTCCACACTGAAGAATGTGACTGGACGCCTGGGTCGCTGGATTTTGCGGCTGCAAGAGTATGACTTCGACATCATTTACAAGTCCGGCAAGAAACACCAAGATGCCGACGCTCTGTCTCGCTGCCCACTTCCCACGGCTCCGCTCCACTCTTCGGCAACCGCTTCGCGCGTTACCTCTTTGAACGACCCTGGTACCGCTTCGTCGCTAGCTTCCATACACCAAGTGCCTTCGGACGACGACCAGACGTTCGCATCTCGTCAGATGGTTGACCCGTACTGTCGACGTTTCATAGAACTTCTATCTGGGGCTTCTCCACCTAACGGGCGCCTCCGCCGCCAACTCGCGCACTTTAGGCTGGACGACGGAGTGTTGTATCGCCGCGTTTACCATGCTGACGAACAACGCTGGGTACCAGTTCTCCCACGATCCCTTCGTCTTGCTGTCCTCAACGCCTTTCACGATGACTTGACAGCTGGTCATTTTGGGTTTCATAAAACCTATGACCGAATTCGGAGGCGATATTATTGGCTTGGCCTTTCATCAAGCGTGGCGAGGTACGTCGGTTCCTGCTTTGCATGCCAGCGTCGGAAACTCCCCACGTCTGCTCCAGCTGGCCCATTGCAACCACTTCCGTGCCCCACAGCACCATTCGAGGTTGTCGGTATTGACATCTACGGGCCCCTTCCGATCACTGCTTCTGGCAGTCGGTGGATCGTGACTGCCGTCGACCACCTGACGCGCTACGCTGAGACAGCTTCAGTGTTTAGTGGCTCTGCTTCAGAGGTTGCTAACTTCGTCCTACAGTCCATCATTCTTCGCCATGGTGCTCCTCGTGTACTGCTGGGCGACCGTGGAAAGGCATTCACTTCGCAAGTCCTCAACCAAGTTCTCCGAGCCTCCGGCACTACCCACAAGACATCCTTAAGCTACCACCCTCAGACTAACGGCTTGACCGAGCGTTTTCATCGCACTTTAGCAGACATGATCGCCGTCTTCATTCAACCAGACCATCGAAATTGGGATGTCCCTTTGCCATTCGTCACCTTTACCTATAACACGGCCGTGCAACTGTTAGCAAGGTTGGTGAATGGATGGATGGCCGTAAATAAAGTACACGCACAAGAGTTTAGAGGAATGAAAAATGAAGACTATTTACTTGGAACTAAACTAAAAGGGTAATATTAAAACGTTACACAAGGATGAAATTACAAAACTAAACGCACACACTCATCGCACAGTCACACAGCCGCTCGCACATCGCTCTCGCACATCGCACTGTCCGCACTCCACACTGTCCATCGCACTCGCTCGCTTTCGGGGCTCTCCCCGCACTCTCGTCGTCTCGTCGAACTGTGTCCAACCAGTTTTTCCCGCGCTTTTCTCTTTCGCTCTCCCAAAGCCACATGTCCACCGCCACTCACAGCCGCGCCGACGCACATTGCCACAAACGACGAAACACGCACGCACATACACACGCACTCACGCGCACCGACATTCGCCCGAAATGTTCTCGGAACCGAGGGAAAGGACCACCCGGCCTACGCAGGGCAATAAACCACAATTCGCTTCAGTCGTCAAACGAGGAGGAAGCTCGTTCAAACTGACGACAAAAATTCACGCAGGGGGACAGAAAAATAAGGAATAAAAAGAAAAGTACTAAAAAGATTAGCCAGCGGTCGCGTACACAACGAACAACTAGGTACTCCCCGTTTTACCTCGTATATGGACGCTCCCCCACCTTCGCTCTGGACGTCTCATTCTTCGGCTCTAAAACTAGTTCATCTGCTTCCTCGTGCGAACAGTACATTTCACTACTCGCCCAGTGTCGCAAGCGTGCGTGCCTCAACACAGAAGCCAGGCAGCACGACCGAAAAGCTGCTTACGATGAATGCCACCGCGTCGTTTCTTTCAGCCCTGGTGATGAAGTACTTCTCCTGACTCCTCCTCGTACTCCTGGTCTGTGCGCCAAATTTCAGCCACGGTTCATCGGACCGTATACAGTCATCGAGCAGACTTCACCTGTAAATTATCGTGTCACTCCCCTTGACGCCCCAACAGACGGCCGTTGCCGCAACACGGATGTTGTGCACGTGTCCCGCATGAAACTCTTCACGCGGCGTTCATCAATGTATTGAATCGCGTTCAGGATGGCCGCTTCCACGTGAGGGGGGGGGGGGGGGGGGATAGTGTGGGCGTTTATTAAGCACGCCATCATCATCTGTATTTTACCATCATCACCATGCGTTCTGCGCATCTTCATCGCTGGTGTGTGATCATCATCGTCGGTTGTGCCCAGCGCTTTGGCATCATCGGGTGACCTGCCGGTCTACTGAGGAGAATAAACGTCGTCCAAACCGAGGTCTCATACACTACACATATCGAAATTATTGGAAAACTATTTAAAAGCTCAACACAATAACGCAACACAAAATAAAAAAATAACAGAATAATATAGCGCAAAATAAAAAATCAAATGGGATATTGAGAACAAAGCAGAAAACTAAACTTGGTTGTCACTTTTTTTAGAAGTTCATTAAATTTCGAGATGTTGCCCTGCATTGCAGTATCATGAGGCAGCTGGTTCAATTCAATCATGGTTTCGGGTATGAATGATGTAGGAAAAGGTGAAGTATGGCATGTGATACCTTTGACCTTTATAGGGCGTGGAAAAATGGCTAAGCGTGACTGAAAAAAATTTGTCACGAAGAAACGGGTGATGATATATTCTATGAAAAAAAAAGATAAACGGGCAAGTTTACGACGATGGGAAAGGTTATAAAGACCTGTACGTGCTTTTAAGGCAGTGGCGCTAGTGGAACGAAAGTAGTCAGAGAAAATGAAACAACCAGTACGGTTCTGAAAGGATTCTATGTTATGAATGATATATATATATCCTGTCATGCGTAACAGTAAAAAGCTCTCTGTGCCGAGGGCGCTCGTGCTAGGAGCGCAGGAGAGCAGAAAATGAGGAAGACGAAGCATAGAACAGGCGGCCTGCGGCAAAGGCGCTGTGTGTCTCCCTCTGTCTACTATATATATATATATATATGTATATATATATATATATATATATATATATATATATATATATATATATATATATATATAACGAAAGAAAAGGGGGTCAAGGGCTCGCTTTGTCTGTTAGACGCAAGTTAATGAAACAACAAACATTGAAGCCTAGGAAAGCATAGGGGGAGTTATTCCAATTCGTAATTATGATACTGTAATTGTGGACTAAGTAGAAAGTAATTAAAGTGGACGAAAAGACAAACCTGCCTTCGGTGGGAACCGGAGCCACGACCTTCGGATATCGCGTGCGATGCTCTACCGCTGAGCTACGAAGGCGGTCGTCCCTCCGCCCACTTTATTGGTTATTGATGTATATGGAATCCTGGGATTGTTAGGCAGCGTCACTCGCAGCCATGGCGGTGAGTGTAGCCCACTCTTACTACCAGGAGGCGTCACGTAGAACGTTATCATATGTCGAGGTGGCTGCTGCCCAAGAAACCCTTATATGCAACCTAAGGCACCAAGCCTGCCGCAACGAGGCCCAAGCTATGAAACAACGAAAGGAAATGGGGTCAAGGGCTCGCTTTATTCGTTAGAAACAAGTTAATGAAACAACAAACATTGAAGCCTAGGAAAGCATAGGGTAAGTTATTCCAATTCGTAATTATGATACTGTAATTTAATTTTGCGGTAAGCAGAAAGTAATTAAAGTGAACGAAAAGACAAACCTGCCTTCGGTGGGAACCGAACCCATCTCTCTCTCTCTCTCTCTCTCTCTCTCTCTATATATATATATATATATATATATATATATATATATATATATATATATATATATATATATAGAGAGAGAGAGAGAGAGAGAGATCGCATTGACACTTCACTTTCTGAACTCCAAATGGAGTCCTAACAACTACTCCTATAGCCGTAGTTGATAAGTTGTAGCTCAAGTTACGCGGTCTAGCTGACGACAAAATTGATTATGCCGCCGTTTTAAGCGTAAGGCTTTTCTCAAGGGCACTGAAAAGCCTGATAAATTCTCCATTGCCCCGTGTAACATTGCGCAGGCGTGATACGATGCTGAACATTGTTGTCACGTAATGAAACTAATCGCACAGAGTAAAGAAAATACAATCGGACTCAGGTGTCGCTGTGAAGGCCTATACGCATTCCGAGTACTTCAGAGAGACGTATAAATTTTATTGCAGGGCACAGTGAGGTGGTGCAGTAGCTTCCCCGCTTGAGTCACGAGCTTCACAGGCGGGGCGAGTGCGCGGTCGCAGCTAACCTATCCATCACTCCCTTGGTCGCTCCGACTAGGAGGCTGCCGCCGTCAACCGGAAGTGAGTGACCGGTAATGAAGGAGGCGTCGTCCGAGGCCAGGAAAGCGATGGCACGGGCAGCTTCTTGTACTGTGCCGAGGCGACCCATCACGGTCGATGCTTCCATGGCGGATCGTATCTGCGCGTAACCGAAGCATGAGTGAGGCCGATGGTTACTACAGTCTTGTCTGTGACAGTCTTGAGAGGCAATCGACAAGAGCACGCTGCAGCTAGCGGCAGTAGTTATCTCCAAGATGAACTCGATTTTTCAAGTAATTTGTGCTGCAGGAAAGTGTCCACTAGGTCTGCAAGTGATGACAAGCATCAAATATTTTGCGTAAATGCAGCTTAGAGTGCAGTGTGTCGATGTGTGCTATGCGGCAAAGCTCGCATACTCAGAAATGAGATGATTTTCGTGAAGGGTAAAGTTCAAAAATTATTTTCTTTCTTAAATTTTATCATTGTAATGGTGAAAGTAGCCTGGTTAAAAGAACGTGTTGTCTGCATTCTTGCTGAAATATAAGTTGGATTTCGAATAGGAGCACCAAATTGTGTAAACTGCGTCGCCACGTTGATTAAAGTGCACATTTCCCGAAATTTGTCATCGTTTCGCATAACTTTTACCAGATGAAACGGTCCCAAAATATCTTTCGCACAATATATAGCTCCGTGAAGTGCACAGTAATTAAGGCACCTCCTGTACATGGTGCCATCATACTGAAAAAAATATGCAAGAACAGCACACTTTGTTAAAATTTCTGGAGGCGTAGGTCACATAGAGAATAATTTACGTGAGCCCAAAATGTGTTGAATTAACATCTTTGTTTAACATCTACGTTGTCTCGCTTGCCTCAGTCTTTTTTCTTAAAACCCACATCACCTGATGATGTTCTTCGCACTATAACAAGTTTGAAGACCACAGGATGTGGCCTCTATTCAATTTATCCATCTAAAATGAAGCTTGTTGCTCATGACTTATCATCTGTGCTTTCAGATCTTATTAACACTGCATTTCGTTCTGGCATTTTTCCTACAATCCTCGAACAAGGAAAAGTAACCCCTGTATTCAAAAAGGGAGACCGAAATGTGTTTTCTAACTATCGCCCTATAACCATCCTCCCATTCTTTAGTAAGGTAATTGAGAAGCTCATTGTTAATCGCCTGATGGACTACCTCACCAGGTTTAACCTTTTGTCATCCAAGCAGTTTGGTTTTCGTGCTAAGTTGTCTACCGAATTAGCACTGATAAAACTAACTGACAGCATAAAACAGATGATCGATTACGGGCAATGGGCAGGGGCAGTATTTATTGATTGAACTAAAACCTTCGATACTATTAACCACTCTATTTTGTATGCTAAACTTGAATCCCTGGGAATATGTGGGCCTACTTTAGCGCTGTTACAGAGCTACCTCACTAACAGACCCCAGGTTGTCAACTATGGCGGTGTTTTATCCTCTCCGATAACAACTAACCGGGGGGTTTCTCAAGGCTCAATTTTGGGACCTCTCTTGTTTCTCATCTACATTAATGACTTACCGTCGTCACTTAATTCTTCTGACTGCATCCTTTATGCCGATGATACCACGATATTTTCTAGTGACAAAGATCTTACCAAACTAGTAGCAAAATTAAACACCGATGTCGCAAATCTTGTATCATGGTGCAAAAATAACTTGTTGAAAATCAACCCTGTTAAAACAACTTTTATGTTATTTCATTCGTCCCAAAAAAACGTTACTATAACACCCGAAATATATATCGATAACTGCGTCATTAGCCCATCAAATTTCATTACTTTTCTAGGTGTCACATTAGATCCTCAACTTAAATATAACATTCATGTAAATTCTGTCATCAAGAAAGCTGCTTTTGGCATCCGCGTACTCATTCGCACAATATATTGTTCTCAGCAACATATTCTAAAATCACTTTACTACGCTTTCATTAACAGTCACCTTACTTACTGCATTTCATCCTGGGCGAATACCTACACCACACATCTCACATCTCTCATTCATCTTCAGAAAAGAGCAGTCCTCATTATCACACATAGTCCGTACACAGCATCAGCAGCACCCCTCTTTAGCTCTCTCGAAATTCTACCGTTCATTTCCATCTTTCAACTGAAACTTTGTATTTTATTATTCAGAAGTAGGATCGGTGACATTCCCACTGACATACTTCCCCTAACACATCTTCGCAATTCTAATAACACACGGTTTTCTGAAAATAGTAACCTTTTGCTTCCGAAAGTAAACACCAACTGCGGAAAAATGACAGCCTTGTTTTCTGCAATAGACCGATCTCACCGCGCTGTTTCACCGCGCCACCGCTGCCGCAGTGCATGCCGGAACTTGTAGTACTCCCTGCGGTCGCCGTACGCTCAAATGCATGGCTGGTGCATCGACGATCGGCGTTAACGAGCTTTATCGGCCTTATTTTGAAGAGTTGTGATGGTTGGATTTACCTCCCGTGTGCCGGGATGCTACAAGAACAGCCTGAAACAAAAGCGCTTCGGTTTTTCTTGTGTTGGCGAAGAATGTGCGGCTCCGGCAGGAATTGGTGCGTCGGACAGACCGGCTCGTAAGGCATACGGCTTGTTCAGCAGTGTTTGTGAATTTTGTGTTTTTTATGCATGACACTTTAGCAATGCCCTACAGCGTCATAACAGCTCAAGCACATCACGGACGGACCGATCAGTGACCGCAACGATTCATAGCGAGTGCATGATCACCTTGCCGGGCGATCTCCGCCAACGGCGTCGGAGTGGATACAGCTTGTGTTCTGGACAAAATTGTACGCTCGCTAGAAAATGCTTAACCTCTTGCGAGAGATAACGACAGTCAAGCGTCAACGTGAACGAAAGATCTGACACAAGCCCTGCTTAGCGCATACTTCAGGCTGCGCAGGGATATTGATACGCCACGCCGGCACCAATAGCAACCATCGGTGCCGCCGGTGTTTCGGTTCTCGTGTGATTTTACTGCGAGCACGAGTTAAAGAGTAAATACCAGTGACAAAACATGCCATCTTACGTGCGCGAGCGGCCTGCATAAGGTCGCGCGCCTACTGAGTTTATGTTGATGCAGTTTTGAAGCGGTAAGGACATCGGCGCCGAGCCTTCGGGTGTGAGGGCGGCGGGCAGAGCGGGCCGCCGCTTTTTCGTCGTTTTGCACCTGTCGCCAGAGTTACTCACCGACTCATCCGTACTTTATGCAGCAGGAACTGCTTGTCGTTCGCGATATTAGCAGCGGCCCGTAAGCTTTCGCTAACGGTGTGCGGCAGGTCATCGTTCCGCTAAGGTGGACGCGCCTTTAACCTCTTCATCGCGATCGTTTTCCACCCATTCACATGCTGTACTAAGCCCTGTACTAACAACACACTGTGCATGCGAAGTTTTGCTTTGACAAAGCAAGAGCAAAATCGTTCCTTCGACTGAATCTTTCAGTTGTCACCATTCCGCGCTCTTGGCGTTCTATCTCTGTACGATACGTGCCCTGAGACGTCTTTACCTTTTCTTTTATTGCGAATATTTAAGCGAATACGGGTAACATCAATTCGAAGCCACACGGGCGCACGGACTAACGACGATATCGTGACCAGGTCGCACGTTGACATTCCAACTTCTTTTTTTTTCTCTAACAGCGCTACATCGCGTGACAAATTTAAATGAAACACTGCCACAGGAGGTTCGGACGTCGTTTTCTTACGCGTTCAATCGTCGTCCACTCCAGGGATACGTGAAAAACGCCACTAAACTTATAGCATGCAGCACGCACAGCCGTAGCAGCTGTGCTTTGAGAACTACAACTAAGATGGCGGCGGCGCCGCTCCTGGAAGCTCGCGCATGCGCTGATCACGTGGTGAGATCGGTCTATTTCATTCTGGAATTCATTACCACTTGTTATTAAATCTAGCCCTTCATTACATTGTTTTCGGCGGAATCTCAAACACTTCTTACTAACCACATGCGCCACCTAAATACATACATGTGCCCATATGTATCTGTTTGTTCAAATATAAATATGTGCATTTAAGTGCATGCGTATGTATACGTATGTATATGCGTGTATCTATATATAATATGCATACGGAGCTTATGAAGTGACAAACTGTGTTGGTTAGTGATGTGTATGTGTTACGTTGTTATAATCACCTTATTCAATTATTTATCTGTTCTATCACTGTTGTACTATTATTTGGATTTATATATTTTGAACTACCGTAGGTTTGACTAATTTTCATTACATTCGCTTCATTTTATTCGCTTGCTGTTTTTTCCTTAGTTGCCAATCTTTGTTCTCAATTTTTTATACATGTATTAACAGGAGGTCCCCCTGACAGCTTTTACTTTGGGACCTCCTTCTGTATTGTATCAATTTTCTACTTGTATTGTATTATTGTATTGAATATTGAATAAACTTGAAACTTGAAACTTTCCTTAACGTATCAGCTAAATTTGGTATGGACCCAATCAATGGTGCTCTCGAAACAGATTGTCTTTTGAAGACTGCTCAGGCAACATTCTGCGAAATTCGGAGGCTTCCCATTTGGTAAAGTTTGTTTTCGGCCTCAAGTATTCCAGCATTTCACAGCTTCCCATGTAGTAAAGCACGCTTTTTCTTTCGAACACACTTGAGATGGTCGCCAGAATGGCTGGGTCGTTTGGCATGCAAAGACCCATATGGTAAATTCGACGCTTCTGGATTACAGGATGTCCTTGTTTGCTGCTTCCGCTACAGGAGAGAGTGGAATTTCTTGAGTTTCTTTGATGAAGTGGTGGGTGGATATACCTCTGCATTCTGTGATGATTTATTTTATCTTCACAAGCAGCCGGTCCGTTTCCCCTCTCCAATTTTCGTCCCCGCCTGCTCCCCCTCCCCCCTTCCCCAACTGAGTTGTCGACATCAGTGTCTGTGGTCTGTGGCAACTCATTTAGTTTCGTTTCATTTAGTTTCGCACGAAACACTGCAAGCAAATAATGAAATAATGTAGTACTGCGGGACAACACTAAGAGATGATTATCAGGCACGGTGTTCTGGGGGACTCAAGATCAGTTCTCACCACCGCCAGCCCTGGTACCATCGACGAGTCAACACCTAGGGTTAGGGTACGTGTTGTCTAGGGCGTTGGCAACACCCTAGCCGTTAGGCTAACGTGTTGGATCGCTGAGTTCGAGGTCGAGGGATCGAATCCCGGCCATAGTAGCCACATTTCGATGAGGGGCGAAAGGCAAAAAATAAAAGTGGAAGTTTGCGTTAAGTCACCCAGAGCTTAAGGCACATTGACGCTGGTCGATCGCCATGTAATGCGAAAGAATAGTGAACTAAAATTCAACATAGGTCAAACAGCAAGTCACTCATGGCAAATTCCATGTTTTCACGCTTATCGGTAGATTATCGATTAGCTATTGATCGGCTATCACATGGAATCGCATGCTCCATGACCAACCTAGGCACCACCAGGTCATTCCCGGCATTTTCAAAGATTTATCGATTGTTGATAAAACATTGGTTAGCTACTGATAAGATAATATGTGGCTATCAGTTAGCTACCAATCAGTAATCAGATTAGATATACACGCACTAGGGCTTTCGCGGCATTTTCCAGGCTTTATCGCTTGTTGATCGTTTATCGACCAGCAATCGCTCAGCTATCTCATGCTAAGCTCATTTTCCACTTTAACGTGAGCAGGTGTTGCGCCAGCTCTGTCGTGGCTGGGTGTTAGGCGACGCGAGGTTTTTCTGATGACCAGAGACATTTTACGCCTGGCTACAAAAGCTTCGTTGTTAAAAGAAGAGAGGCACCAGTATGCATACGTTTGGGTGCATGTTAAACAACCACATTTGGTGAAAATGCTCTCCACTAGGAGGCTTGTATTCCCCATAGTCAGATGATGGGTTTGACACGTAAAAGTGCACTACATATGTAATTGTTAATACTATTAGTTATTCTCATTACAGTCTCTTAAATATCGTGAATTTGCAAATTTGCATTTCTCCCCAATCCAAATGGGCATGCGTGGCGGGTCACTGAACTGGCACCTTGGCACTTTACGCTGCGCGGTGTCCGCTGTTGCGCCAGGGACCACGAAAACACTTGCATTCTGACTCCCTCGGATCTCACCTTGCCCCAAAATAACTAACGTTCCTCGGATCTCACAATACACCCGCAGCGGATATCCTGCATCGCATTGTTCGCGTAGAGTCTACGCTTGTTATGCTAAATCTACCGTAGTCGGATTTTGATGCTGTTGACGCAGAGACGAAACGATGGTCAAGGACATATGCGCACAAGTGTCGCACAATAATAGGGTGCAGTTCTCAAAACAAAGAAAACGTGATCTACAGGAAGGACAAAGACATGCGGTTGATGCAAGGAAGAATTAATGATAAAGAGAATAAGGAAAACACATGGGAAATGCATTACTAGGATGACACCATAATACAAATTTATAATAAATGCAACACGCAAACTTGTAATACATCATGTATACACAACAGTACGAAAACAGCCTCAGCTACAGAGCCAAGATTAAGACAAGACGGGAGTAGGAGAGGTGCGTGCCCGCCTGTCTCATTTCTCCCTGAATGCTGTCGTTTGTTTTTATTTGTTTATATTTTATTTATAGGTACTGCGATACGTTACCAGATCTTGGCAGATGGGTATACATGAAAAGGGTACAGGCATCTTAGCACATACAAGTTCACAGCGATTGCAGGTATTCTTCAAACATTTAAAAAGAATTCAATAAACGCTGCTAACGAACACATAAAGATACACAAACACAAATTTATAACATATTCAGATATTTTTCAAACATTGCTAAGGACTTTTGAGTAACAATTTCGGTGTTCAGCTATTCCAATCTGTTATTGTTCTGGAAAAAAAGAATATTTAGAACAGTTGTTTCTTGTGTTAAAGCGAACCATGGTTAGAGCATATCTTTGTCTTGTTTGATACCTGAGGAGTAAGGCAAAAAATTTGCAAGTGTTCACGTTATAATGGCCATTTACGAGCTGAAAGCGAAATTTTAATCGGCAGACACGGTTACGCACCGTCACCAGGGGTAGTCCACTGCGTCTAATTAGCTCACTCACAGATGTGCGGCCATAGGAATTGAAAATGAACCGAACCACTTCATGCTGTATGCGTTCCAGTTTTTGTATATTAGTTAAGGTGAATGGATCCCAAATAATCGCTGCGTATTCCAACAACGGTCGAATGTAGCAGTTGTATGTTAATAAGCGAACAGTAGGTGTCGATGACTTCAATGAGCGTCTCAAGAAAAACAGTTTGCGCAAGGAATTAGAAACAACAGTATCTATGTGCTTATTCCAAGACAGCTTATTAGTTATCCATAGCCCTAAATATTTGTACCTCTAATAACAATATACTATCCACACCATATGTATATTTAAGAAGTTTTTTTTTGTTGGTAATCAGTTTTATCAAAATTAATTGACATTTGCCATTTTTCGCACCATGCAGTGACCTTTGCCAGGTCATTATTTAAACGCACCTGATCATCAACTGTAGATACCGTTTCATATATAATACAGTCATCCGCATAAAGTTTCACGAGAACCGAAAGTTCTGCCACGATGTCGTTAATAAATAGTAAGAATAAAAGTGGTCCCAAAACGGAACCCTGGGTATGCCAGAAACAACATTGGCTGTTTTAGAAGAAGCATTGTTTAGGGTGACGAATTGACGTCTGTTGAAAAGGTAGGCCGTAATCCAAGCAAGTCACCGATCATTTTCATATAATACCTTAATTTATGAATTAATTTATTATGCGACACTTTGTCAAATGCCTTAAGGAAATCCATGAATATAGCGTCTGTTTGCGTTCCTTCATTAATCGACTGCGCGAAGTCATGCACAGTTTCAACTGATTGAGTCCACGTAGAATTGAGTACACGCACACCTTGTGTTCTTTGTGCTCCTTTCGATGAAGCACGCTTGTCAACTAACCCAACATCCCCCGTGTTAGGAGACCACAACGCCTCCAAAATTATGTAAAATGTTTCACTCCATAGGTATCCTCGTCCTTACCATCTTGTTTATTTCCGGGCCAAATTCTTCTCTGAACACCATCTTCGTTTCAATCGGGCCTGGGCTGAAACAATTCGAATCAAAGTACACGGTTAAACAATGCATTTTAAATGGGCTCTGAAACACTTTTAACGCAGCAAACAGCGCCAGTCAGTCATTGAAACACCTGTGAACATGACATTGAGATAATACTGCGCTGCACACACGAGGGAATTCGTAATGTGAACTGAAATTCAGCTGAAAACCGCCCGCTCTTCTTCAGCAAATCACGTCGCAAGGAGCCCCGGCTACGTGCTCAAGGCAGAACAAGCATTGGAAGATTTCATTATCGAGAACACATCCCCAGTAATGGTAATACTTCCTCGTTCGAGTTGAGCTGAACAAATAAACAGAAGTGCATGGATCTCTTTCTAGGAGAAAAATGTGTCGAGCGACGTAGTCGGCGCTTCTGGCGTCATTTGTTGAAAGAACAGGAGGTAATTTCCAGTTGCACTAAAAAAAAATCATGACAGCTCGATTAACATGAAAGCTGCGAAGGTGCGAATGATGTGGTGATGCGCTGGTGCTTCCCACGGGAAACGTCAGTCGCTTTGCCGTGGCCGCGAAGGTGACGTTAGACACCGACAGCACGGGCGCACTAGCAGAAACTCGTTAGAATCGCTTCTGACACGACAACCCTACATATACACTTTCTGGGTTCACTGCCCCCATGATCGGCCCACACATGCACACACAATATCTCACTGCACAGCCTTCAGGACGGGCCCACAAAATTTCTATACACCGTGACAACGAGAGTCGACGACAAAGCAAGGTCATAAGGTGCTTCGCCCCAAAAAAATTACGTATTGCCCGGTCTCCGCAGTTTAATATTGTGCTCGCAGGTTAGCGGGAGCCTTCATGACTGACCGGTACCTTTATCTGATAACCTTCAAGAGTGTTGATAACGTTCAACAGACCTGTAAGGAACAATGTTGTATGACTAAGCGCGGAAGAGCTAAAGCGTCCATTGAAGCGTTTCTCATGCAAAAGCTGAGGAGCTCTACCTCAGACTAATTCAGACATTCGCACTTACTCAGAGCTACAAACGTGCGCACATGAGGAGTTGCAGGTTACGAAATACACGCATGGTATTCAGGGACGGTTTAAGCAGGCGTCAAAGGACACGTCGGAAAATGATTTTGCCAGCCATGTCGTCGAAGAAGCAACATAATAGAAATTCATAAAGTGGGGTTTCAACCCGCGACAGAAGGCACGTTCTGCCGGCGGTTGCGATTCCACTCCATAAATTTTATTACTATTCAGACGTAAAGTCGTATTGACCATGGCCCGGCCCGGATCGATCAGCCCGCAGAGGCACATGCGGTGGTCACGCGTTCGGTCCCCGAAAGAATCAAGTTCTTTCGTCCACGTTTTCTTTCATTTATCTTATAATTACTGTTGTTAAACATAATATAAACAAACAGTTCTCATTATTTCTATCGCTTTATTAATTACCTTTCGGCATCATACAATTAAAACGTGGGTGTAACACTAGTTCATCATTGGTGAAGGGCAGTGCGGGGAAAATAAGGGCGAAAAATGAATGTGTATGATGTACCAACTCGCTCAATTTGTTAAGCTATATATAAGACGAAGACAGGAAATGTGTGTGTGCCATTAATGTTCCCTTAAATGATGCTTCCGCGCTTGCAGGTGAGACCCCTGGGCCGCGTCGAAAGCGTACGGTCCACTTGAATATGGAATGGCATTTTTTTCTCTCTAGTTATTCAGGTGTGATTGACGCCCGGACATGTGGGTATGCCCTACATGTGATTTTATTCCCGCTAATTGTGACGTACCTTGGGAGCGTGTTATATTACTGCCATGTCTCCAACCGCGAACACGCACTTCACGGGAAGCTTCAAGGACGTGCAGGCCGGCCCCCCCCGGCTCCCCCTCTCGCTTTTGGCGGACTCCCGTCGCCTGCTTCTTGCGCCGCTCTCCCCAGTCTGGTTCCGACGACGAGAGTCGAACGTGTGCGCTCGGACAATACAGACCGCTCGCGCTGGCTGGAAAAAGGTGCTTACGGCTCAAGTAATAAACAAGTTTTTCTTGCCACGTATGCCTGTTATTCCGGCTACCGTGGACATAACAGTGGCGACGAGGTAGTGGAATTGAAGCTCGCGTTTATCTTCACCGGTGCTACGCAATGGCAAGGCACGCATCACTCCGAATACCGGAGTTCAGTGGCTCATCCTGGACATCGTGGTTCGGACGCCTCCAGTTCTACTTCGAGGCCAACAGCATCTCAGACTCCAGCAAGAAGAGGGCACACCTGCTGACGCTGTGCGGTGAGCAGACGTACGACACCGTCTGCGCATTGGTTCAGCCAAGCAACCCGGCTGAAGTGGCCTACGACAACATCATTGCGGCACTTCAGAAACACTACGACCCCAGGCCGTCCGAGGTATTCAGCCGAGCGCGCTTCCAACGACGAAACCAGTTGGAGGGTGAAACAGTAAGCGCCTACGTCGCGGCGCTAAAGACGCTGGCCGCCGACTGCAACTTCGGGACGCTGCGCCCAACGCAGGCAGATGCAGCAGCCACCGGACAGCAGGCGACAACAACGCCACCTCCCAACGCAACGATATTACCCTTGGACATTATGTTGCGCGACAGGTTTGTGTGTGGACTACGGGACGATCTCTTGCAACAAAGACTCTTTGCCGAGAGTGACCTAACGTTCACGAAAGCCTACGATATCGCTGTTCGAGCGGAAAGCGCTAGCCAACAGCAGCGAGACATGCGAGGGACCACCGAGCCGGTTCACCATGCAGCGGCTCACAGAGGTCATCACAACCAGGCAAGTGCAGGAAAGTCGGCTAAACCACAACGCTGCTGGCGTTGCGATGAGCAACACAACCCCCAGACATGCAAATTCCAAGCAGCTATATGCAATTTCTGCAACAAACGCGGTCACATTGAGAAGGCCTGCATATCAAAGAAGAAACTCGCGAAGGGGCCACCCCAACGACACAAAAGCGGGAACTCCCCAAGGTCGATAACTCAAGTTGAGACGTAGCACAGCCTACCCGCACCAACATTGTTGTATGACTTGCACAACGTCAACCTCGGCACGCGACCAAAGATAATGGTCACCCTTGTTGTGAACCGCCAGCCCATAGAGTTTGAGGTTGACTCGGGAGCAGCCTGCACGCTCATCAGCGAGGAGACGTACCGCAACCGATGGCCACGGAATGCTCCACATCTATTCGATGAAGACACGCACCTGAGAACATGGTCAGGACAAGACCTGCCAACTCTAGGCAGTGCCAACGTAGAAGTTGCATACAACGGCACGGTGACCCAACTGCCTATCGTAATTGTGAAGGGCACTGGATCTAGCCTCTTGGGCAGAAACTGGTTCCACGCTCTCAACATCGCGATCTGCGGCATAAACCAGGCAGCAGAAGGAAGCTCAAATGGGCGGCAAAAACTCGTCGAGCAGCTGCAGAAGAAGTACGGGACGGTCTTTTCTGACGAAATTTCTGGACACAACGGGCCACCCGTTGACTTAGAGCTTCACCCAGAGGCCCGTCCGAAGTGTCTAAAGGCCAGATCGATACCGTTTGCCTTGCAACCTGCCTACGAGAAGGAGCTCGACAAGCTGGAACGACAGGGTATTATTGCGCCAACACAGCATTCAAACTGGGCCACACCTCTGGTTGCAGTGAGGAAGAAAGACGGAAGCCTACGTCTCTGTGGGGACTACCGGTTCACCGTGAACTTGGCGACAAAATCGTCTTCATACCCCCTGCCAACACCACAGGAAGTTTTCAGCACGCTACGAGGAGGGAAACTATTCAGCACCCTGGACCTCACGCAGGCATATCAACAGCTGAAGGTGAGCGACAAAACTTCTGAGGTGCTCACGCTTAATACAACACGAGTACTGTACAGGGTAAAGCGACTTCCATTCGGGGTAGCGGCAGCGCCAGCCATATTTCAAAGGTACATGGAATCGCAGCTTCAAGGAATTCCTGGCGTGTGCGTCTACTTAGACGACGTAATCATCAGTGGCGCAACCAGCGAGGAACATGCTGCTCGCCTAGAACTGGTACTGAAACGGCTAGCAAGTGCAAACCTACGCTTGAGCATCGATAAGTGCTGCTTCGCGGTTCCTGAGGTGAAATTCTTAGGTCATCTGATTGATGCCGAAGGCATTCACCCCACCAGCGACAAGGTACGCGCCATCACGGAGGCACGCGCGCCAACCAGCAAACAAGAGCTCCAATCATTCCTGGGTCTCCTAACGTTCTATGACCGTTTCCTAGAACACCGAGCAACGGTGGCCAACGACCTCTACAACCTGTTGAAAAACGACGTCCCCTGGACTTGGTCGCCACGCCATCAGGAAGCATTTGAAGCCCTTAAAGAGCTGCTCCGTGCAAGTGTGGTGCTCAGGCACTATGACGAGACAAAGCCATTGCTTCTTGCTTGCGACGCTTCGCCCTACGGCGTCGGTGCAGTGCTTTCACAAATTGACGATCAAGGCAGAGAAGCAGCGATCGCCTTCGCTTCCCGCACGCTATCACCTGCGGAACGCAATTATTCTCAGCTTGATCGTGAGGGACTCGCCGTCGTCTATGGTGCCACGCATTTTCATCAGTACATCGCCGGCAGACATGTGACTGTTCTGACTGATCACAGACCACTTCTGGGTATCCTGGGGCCCCAAAAGCAGATTCCTCAGACACTCTCGCCTCGTATGATCCGGTGGTGCATTAAGATGTCAGCATATGACTACGACATTGTGTACCGCCCCGGAAACAAGCACCAAAACGCCGACGCACTGAGCCGCTTACCCCTCAGCGAAATCATTGAGGACCCGCCTCATGTTGGCTGCGTGCTCATGTTCGAAGCACTACCAAGGCCCCCACTAACAGCAGACGAAGTCGCAACGGCCACGCAAGATGACCCGACATTGTCCAAGCTGTACAAAGCCCTACAGGAGGGTAGCGTTCAAAAGCTCAAGGATGACAATTTCAACGCTTTTCGCAAGAGAGCAATGGAATTGAGCTGCCATCGAGGATGCATCACACTAGGGTCACGAGTTGTCATTCCAGGCCCACTTCGACAACAAGCCACGGCTCTCATTCATGCCGGACACCGAGGCGTCGTAGCAATGAAGAAGTGCGCCCGCAGCTACATGTGGTGGCCGGGAATCGACAAGGATATCGAGACACTAGCGGCAGAGTGCACAGCCTGCCAATCCAATCAACGCGCTCCGCCACGAGCTCCAGTACCGGACTGGGACAGACCGAGCACACCTTGGCACACCGTGCACCTCGACTTTGCAGGCCCAATTGACGGGTCCACATTCCTAGTAATTGTGGATGCCTACAGCAAATGGGTTGAAGTTCGCCAGATGAGCAAAACAACTTCGACAGCTGTCATCGAGGTACTGCGCTCGTTGTTCGCAACATTCGGATTGCCCCGCAAGGTGGTCTCGGACAACGGGACAGCATTCGTGTCGGCTGAGATAAAGAAATTCTACCGCGACAACGGCATCACAGCGGTAACATCTGCTCCGTACCACCCAGCCACAAACGGACAGGCCGAACGCTACGTGGGAGAGCTAAAACGAGCTCTTTCAAGAGACTCTACAGGGTCCTTGCAGCGCCGCATTGCACGCTTTCTATTCAAACAACACGCGACAGTGCACAATGCGACGGGCCACACACCAGCAAAGCTCATGTTTTCTCGTGAGCTGCGAACGCATATCTCGGCCGTTCTGCCAGAGCCACCTTCCAAGGTCAACCGAGATAACGAAGATGCCCCGCGTTGCCGGAAACTCCACAAAGGACAAGCGGTGCTCGCCCGCCAGTTTCACCAGAAGCCCGAGTGGGTCCCGGCCATCGTTAAAAAACGCATCGGCCTGAGATCTTGGCTCGTTGAGGTGAATGGGACTGTTTCTCGCCGACACTTAAACCAGCTACGCCACGTGCGCGCACGCTATCCGCCCTGTGGACAAGCTGAAGGCAGCAGCCCCCCGGCACATTCCAACGCGGCTTGGCTGCTGACAAAAGAACAGGACGCCAGTCAACAACAGACACTTCCCGCTCACCCAGCAGCTTCCGTGGAGAAAAGAGCAGCTGCGCCCCAGCCCATACGGCGCCCGCCCAGCGAAAATCAACGAGACAGCGACACCCTCCAGACCGCTACCAGGCACAAAACTAGGGGGGGAGGAATTGCCATGTCTCCAACCGCGAACACGCACTTCACGGGAAGCTTCAAGGACGCGCAGGCCGGCCCCCCCCGGCTCCCTCTCTCGCTTTTGGCGGACTCCCGTCGCCTGCTTCTTGCGCCGCTCTCCCCAGTCTGGTTCCGACGACGAGAGTCGAACGTGTGCGCTCGGACAATACAGACCGCTCGCGCTGGCTGGAAAAAGGTGCTTACGGCTCAAGTAATAAACAAGTTTTTCTTGCCACGTATGCCTGTTATTCCGGCTACCGTGGACATAACAATTACTGATGTCATTACCTATGGGTGATAACATCACCATATGATATCCACGCGTACGTTTCCATGTCGATGTTGTTATCTATATAAGGTGAACAAAACGTGAGCTCCTGTTTAATTCACACATATCCTTTCAAACATATTCTTGGGGCTTTTCAAGGTTGTTTCAGGCCGCTAAGGTCAACAGTTTCGCGATGTTAGCGTTACATCAGCTGGCACAAAACAAAATCTACCTGGCTTGGTTACGTCAACGGGTAAAAGAAGCAACAACGCGAGACCACGCGCGTGCTGATCTTGTGCACACCCCAACAGCGAAGAGACCTTTTTAGCAGAATGGCAACCTACAGGTAAGTAGGTTCATGTGGGCCTTCTGAAGCTCGGCAGTGCAGGCACGTACAAGGAAGCAAAATGAGAAAACAGAAAGGCAGGGAGGTTAACCAGAAAGGCGTCCGTTTGGCTACCCCACACTAGGGGAATGGGAAGGGGAAATAGAAAGATGGGAGAGAGAGAACAAGAACGAAGGAGAAGAACGAAAGATACGTGTAGTATGGCGTCATCAGTCAGAGGCGATCGGTCAAAATCCTCGTCCCCAGGAAACGCAAGAGCGCTTTCATTGCCTTTCAGTGCCACGAATCTCATCAAACATTAAGGGAAATAGAAAGATATACTGGTCCTAATTCATCATATGACTGATGATGTGATGGATTACATGATTACCTGTCTATATATGTTTACCTGCTGTGTCACCAATAAATCAGTTGGTAGTCAGGGCTTGTGTGTGTCCCTCTTTTTCTTCTTTCTACGGCGTCGCCTTTCGGCACGTACTACGTGCTTGCGGTGCGGAACTACAGAAGATGATCTCACCTCCATTAATTTTATTGTCTTTGCGTCTTAGAAAATCAACCAAATTAGAAAGTCTAGCAAAACAGGACGCCTTTTATGTGGCCTCTGTCAATAGCCCTTCTCCGCACGCCGGTGCTTGCAGTGGCGAATTCAAAGAGAGCGCCTATATACGTTAAACTAATTTCGTTATTGCAAACTTCAGTCATAGCTTGAACTGTTAGAGAGGTGAGTGACTCGTAGGTGTAGTGCGCTGTCAACGCGAAATTTTGCATAAAGTACAATAATTCGATGAACATTCGATAATGAGTGAGATTTACATTTCATCAATCCCATAACAAATTTAGCTACATCTAGCTTAAAAAAAGAGCGATGCCGCCGTGTGAGAAATGAAGGACTCAGTGGTGGCCCGCTTGACTTTTAAATGAATGCAATAATATGGTCGGTGTTATGTGGGGTTTAACGTCCCAAAACCAGCTCTGATTATGAGGGACGCCGCAGCGGAGGGCTCAGGAAATTTTGATGACCTGGGGTTCTTTAACGTGCACTGACATCGCACAGCGCACGGGCCTAAACATTTCGCCTTCATCGAAATGCAGCCGCCGCAACCGGGATTCGATCCCGCTACCCTCGGATCAGCAGCTGAGTACCATAGCCACTAGGCCACCATGGCGGGGGAATATAGTCGTTTAATATATTACATGTCTTGAATATTTGCGACATTCCCTTTAATTTAGAAGTGCGAATATGGGTAGCAGGGTGCGTTTTAACCGGCTATGTCAACATTGTGAAACAGAAAAAAAGCTAACTCACAAATCAAAAACAAAAAGAGAAAATTATGAATTCGACTGTGCCACCATACCAGAGCCGGCGCCCTGTCGGCAAAATCCGCTACATATTAGGTTGGTCAGCCAGATAACAGCTGGCCAAGTCCGTATAAGTTTTTCTGCTCTTGCACAGCGAGTGACTGTGGGAAACGTCCTTTAACGTCACATTATGGCCATAAGAAGAAATAATGCCATTAACAGATGATTAATATCAGGTCTGTGCCTATCAAAAATTGCGGAAAGCGCCCTTGGGTGTGTGGTCACGGTGTAACAGCGGCCTGATTTGAGCAATCGGCGCACACTGAATACCGTGGTATACACGCAATATATATATATATATATATATATATATATATATATATATATATATATATATATATATATATATAGGAAGCTGTAAGGGGATTGGGAAGACAGCTGACTAAATGACTTTTAGTCAGCGGAGGTTGCGGGCTCTTATACAGCGCAAAATGCATTGGTCGCATCCACAAGAACCAAGTGTGACTGCATGCATTGGTAGAATTGATTAATGATGTCCAGGAAGGCCGCAGAACGGTGCATGAACATCAGAACAAATAAGCAGCGGCAGTTTCGCTTTCTTGATCTTTTGTAGTAACGCGTGTAATTACGCAATGTTTTTGGGCATGCGGCGTATGCAGTTTAGCATGTAGAGATCCCCTGCAGCTGAAAGACACTTGGGGTTCCTTCTTGTCCCATCGTTTCTTTGTCGCTTACCTGTTAGCACCGTACTGATGGTCCAAGAAATGTTCTCTGCGTGAGAGGTCGTCCACAGAGGATGCGTATAACCGACCGATCATTTCAATACACTTTTTTGTTGCGGTTACTCCACTGGAGTGTCGAAATTTTGACAAAGAAGAATGGATTGTTGCGTGAGTTAGTACATGCATTGTAGCAATAAGTGCAAAGAACAAAGGACACAGGAGAAGCTGACTGCACGAACGCTTTTCGCATCTGCACTGTGTCGAAGTTCTTTTGATGCGGCACAAGAAAGGAGGCTTGCGTGCCACTAAGTCCAGACGTAGACGATATAGGCACACACGATTAAGCTAAATGTCTATGTTTTTGTTCATTGCCGAAGGAGCGCCCGCCCTGCGGTAAATGAGACTGATGGACGTGCTATGAGCTTTGTCGGAGATAAAGTCGCCGCAGAAAATAGAAAAAGAAAGGTAAATACTAAGTGCACCAAGTGTTCAAAAGCAGTACTTAATTGCCGGCTATTCATTTCACTGTGGCATTTCGGAACGTAATGGTTGCAACCATTTAGCGCAAATCTCGATGAAGGAAGCGGTAAGGCGCAAGGCGAGCGATCCCATCTTGGTCTTGCGCGAGAAAGATAAGCCTCAGGCTATAGCGCCTACTGTACAAAGGGAGGCAGATAACGTGAGTGGAAATCAGCGCCGCCGGCCTACTCTAGAAGCAGCAAACGCAACTCATTGGCAGTGCACAGGAATACTTGGACAGTGCCTACTCTGCATCAATGAATGCAAGGTGCTGTGCGGAACTCGAATGTACGTGTCAAGTACTTCCACAGGACAGTGATTTCGGAAAAGAATTTGATGGTGGGTACCAATGACAGTGTCCGGTGAAGTTTATCTGGTCGTATCGGAGCGTATGTGCTCCAATGACCAGGCGTGGAACGTGACTCGTGTGTTCCGGTCACAGATTCAGAGCGGATTGAGAGTAGTCGCTTAATGGCTTGTCCACACTGAGCGATCCGGTGGGTGCTGAGGCGAGGAAACGAGTTCTGTGGCGGTGAGACCCGCGCAAACAGCTCTTTCCGCACGATCGGTGCCAGCTGCATCTATATTCCCTCGCCGTGGGCCAATCGTAGCGCAAGCCGCATATTCGAAAAAAAAAGTCACAGCATATCCACGGAGTGAATGATGATGAGTGGGCGAATCTCGGGAGGTTCATCGTAGATCGTGCCGAGTTCCGGATTAATTTAGTTAACGCACACGCTACGAATCCTCATGGTTCAACTACGCACAAGTGAAATCCCACCGTATCCCACCGGCACTTCATTGCAAGTGAAGGTCCAGTGCCTATATATATATATATATATATATATATATATATATATATATATATATATATATATATATATATATATATATATATATATATATATATAGGCACTGGATCTTCACTTGCAATGAAGTGCCGGTGGGATATATATATATATATATATATATATATATATATATATATATATATATGGGTGGCCGGTGAACGGTTCTCCAGCCGAGCTGTCGGTATTTCTCAATCAAGAAACTCGCTAGTAGACGCTGCCTGCGCCAACGTTGTCTCTCGCGGGTGAGGGCGCGTTCTCCTTCTTCGCGAGCTAGTAGAGCGTTCACCGAAGAAAAAGCGTTTCCATAGTCAACGCGCGCCTTTCGCTCTCTCTCTCGGAAGAGAGGAGATGGAAGAGTGAGAGAGCGCGCGCCGGGAGGCACGCGCCGAGGGCGAGCGCGGGCCTCCCGGCGTTGCATGGTATTGTGAGTGTCCGCCGCGGTGGTGCAGTGGTTACGGTACTCGGCTGCCACCCAAAAAACGCTGTTTCGATCCTGGCCGCGGCGGTCGCATTTTCGATGGAGGCGAAAATGCCAGAGGCCCGTGTACTGTGCGTTGTCAGTGCACGTTAAAGAACCCCAGGTGGTCTAAATTTCCGGAGCCCTCCACTACGGCCTTTCTCTCCTCTCTATCTCTTTCACTCCCTTTCCCCCACCCCCACGGACGCTTAGCCGTGCTCCCTACATGGGCTGCAGAAATTAGCGTCATCATCATTGTGAGTGGCGTAGGTTACACAATACGACGCGTGACAACCGACCCACAGCTGAAGGAGCTTCGCCCCTAAAGCAAAACACATGGCGGCCAGTCCCGACACACCTGGTCCCTTATTCGATGCCTTTCACGACACCGAACTGCTTCTCAAACACCCCGTTCTTTTCAAGAAGCCCCGGAAAATGTGCGTAGTCACGAACAACGGGCATTGCCACCTTAGTCACTGCAGTAACCCGTGTTACAATCTCGCAGGAGGCATATCACATTCTCGTTGGCTTGGTGAAGCTACTCGCGCTCTTGCGTTTCGGGACCGACTCACCGCCGCCGCTAGCATCGCCTCTTCTTCGCCGAGTGCTTCCGCTAGTCGTTCATCGCCAAGAAGGCGCTTCAAAGCGAGCTTGGAAGCATTGCTGCTTCTTGCTCAGGGTTCGCCATTGTGGATGCAAGCTACGATGAAGCGGCGTACCATGAAAACAGGCGAGAGCCAGGAGAGCGGGGAGCCATGGGGTAAATCCGGGTTCTCACGTGTTTGTTTCAAGGGTGCAGGTGTGCTCGTGAAATAGCGCTGTGTGCATCTCCAGCGACGCGTCAAGCACCCGGGGTGACCGTGTGTGACTGCGTGGAATTTCAGTGACAGGAGAATTCCGTTCGCTGTAGACGCTGGATTTACCAATATGAATGAGACCACTCTAAATCGCGTGCGGCGTGGGGAAGACGAGGAAGAACTGTGGGAAGTATAGTTTGAATGTGGCTGATTGTGCTTCGACCTTTCCTGGACGCACTGTTAGGACGATATCGCGCCAAGCACCACAGAGCCATTATAGCTCGTAGTGCAGGGGTGTTACACGGGTTATTTCTCTACAGATGCTTTCGGGCTGCTTCTACGGAGGCATTATAACCCGCACTGCAGTAAAAAAAAATGATGAAGCTTGCACTAGTGTCGCAAGGCCAGCGACGCAGCGAAGCTGATAAGCACTTGGCTGGTCTGGCCCAACCGCATTTCGTCCTGGTCCGAGGCTTCGGGACACGCCTCGCAAAGCACTGCGAGGCCCAGCGAACGCTACTCAAAGTTTCGATTCCAGCTCTGCGTGAAGACGTCCGCATGCAACCGCAGACGATGGCAGACGCGGCACGCATGTCCCCGGCTTAACGCGGTCCTTCCCTTTCGCTACTATAGGCACCGGGCGGCCGTCGTAAGGCGCCAGCAGCGCCCCTCCCGAACAGCGCCGCAAGCGGTGACAGAGACAGCACTGGCATGTGAAGCAGACAACACGGAGTAGGCTCTGTTACGTTGGGGACCGTATTCGAAGAGAAGCGGCGGCTTTTTTAGTCAAACCATCCGAAGCTGCAAGCTAATGCGTTTGCCACTGGGCGCCCAATCCAAACAGAAGCGGCAGCAACAATGTACTTTTGAACAATGCACGAGGCGTTCGACTGTCGAACATGTGTTCAGATAACAGGGCCCGGCGCCGGGCTTCTGGGAGACTCCCGCGCAGTCGTTTGCGGTCGCGGGCGTGTTTAATGATCGCCAAGTCACCTAGAAAGGGTGACACGTTTGTTTTCCTTTCATGTCTTCCCACCGAGGAGCGCCGTAGGAAAATCAAACGAGTCTTTGTGGGGTACTATGCTTTTAGGCAGAAGATTTCTACTCGGAACTGTACAGCTCTCAGACAGACCATACAACCTTAATAGAAATAGAACCAGAGGAGAACACCGAAATTCCATGTATAACCGCTGACAAAGTCAAAAAAGCTGCCAAAGGCATGTCCCGCGGTGAAGCAGCTGGTGACGATGGTATAACAGCCGACTTGATCAAAGACGAAGGAGATATTGTACTTGGAAAACTTGCATCGCTCTTCACGAAATGTATCAAGACATGTAGCGTACCGCGCAGCTGGAAAAATGCTAATATAATCCTTATCCACAAGGAAGGTGACATAAAGGAGTTAAAGAATTGCAGACCAATCAGCCGACTCCCAGTAATATACAAGCTATTTACAAAGGTAATTTCTACGAGGATAAGAGAAACACTCGACTTTAACCAACCGAGAGAACAAGCTGGTTTTAGGAAAGGTTACTCGCCAATGGACCACAGCCAAGCTATCAACCTAGTAATTGAGAAGTACGCGGAATATAACAAACCTCTTTATATGGCGTTTATCAACTACGAGAAAGCATTTGACTCGATAGAAATACAAGCAGTTGTAGAAGCTCTACGTAGACAAGGGGTACCTGACATATACGTGAAAACCATCAACAACATATACAAAGATTGCACAGCCACACTACTCCTACATGAGAAAAGCAGAGAAATCCCGATCGGGAGAGGCGTGAGACAGGGAGATACGATATCCCCGATGCTATTCACTGCATGTTTAGAGGAGGACCTGCAGTGGACCTAAACAGGCTGATGATGATGATGCTTTTAGGCGTTTGTTTTCGTTCGGAGGCGGACCAGAAGGGGCATGATGCCTCCTCCCTTCCGGGACTGCAAATGAGGCAGGCCCGATTGCCGACACGTGGTAAAATAAACCTCTTTGCATTTTAGCTGCCACTGTTGTCTGGAGGGCCCTTGGCGGGAAGGCGAGTCCTGACAGCACAAGTGCACGCATGACGCTGCCAGTTATTTTGTGCTGCGGTTTTAAAGGCTTGACCAGCTGCGCACGCGTTTTCGTGCGTCTGCTCTGGAGAAGGGTTGCCGATTGCACAAAGCAGGTCACATGCATGATATCACGGAATATATAACGGAGACGAGTGCAAATTGCATTGCAAGTGCGCGCCGCAGACGAAACTTAACGCGATAAGCTACGATGTGGAGCTAGATATAAGTAGCACCTTTTCTATTTTTCCAATACTTTGTTATTCTGTCTACACGTTAACATTATCTCCTAACATTTAAAAAAAAAGGAATGCATACGTCTCCCATTCGCTTTTCGTCTTTTTTTACGCGATATAGTTGTACTTGCACACTCCTGTTACCGTTTTGTTTCCTTTCGATGCTTCACCATTCGTAATATTGTAACAGCTATGGTAATTTTCAGTTTGTATTTCACGTAGCCTGATGCAACGTAGGCCGTCATTGGAGGCCGGTGCACAAGCAAGGCCGGCGTCGACAGCGATTGCACACTGGAACCGACGGGAGTTGGTGTACTCTTCAGCTTTATTCATGTTTGCATAGCTGTTTCTGCAGCCTACAGCACAACATGTCTGCTCGGACTTGGTTCCACGAGGCATTTCGGTAGGGGTGTGCAAATATGCGAAAATTTCGAATAACGAATCTAATAGTGTTCTATTTGATTCGGTACTCGAATCGGATAGTGCATATTCGATATACCGAATATTTTTCGAATAATCAGCAATGACGAAAAATGCCCGAAAGAACGAGATGTTAGAACAGCGAGGGGTAACTTTTCTTGTTTTCATCACCGAATTACCCAGATGCATGCAGCCCATGTACTTACGGGACTATCGAAGCTATATTGATCACAGGATGATGGCGCTTTTGCTTAAAACTCCAATGTCGCCGATGCGACAATGTCATCAATCCAGACATGACGTGACATCAATGCACTAGCATGACATTCATGATAATATTGAGTCATGACACTTGCTTAACATTAATGAATCAGTTTTATTTAAAAGCTGTTGACAAAGTACCACCTCGAAAACTGTAGTCACTTCTGTATTTCAGCCAGCAGCTACAAAATATTTCGAAGGCTCTGTAGATTCTACTGTATACGCGCGTGCCTCAGTTTAAATAATTGCGGTATTTTTTCTCGGTTAAAAGTAATCGTAACGTTCCTTTGTTAAAGCTTGCGAATATTATTTCAAATAAAATGTTGTGGAATTCTTGGGCTGTTTTAAAAATTGTTACCTTACCAGCCTAGAGCTGCTTTGAAAATGGTTGTCTTACTATTCGAACAGTATTCGATTTGTATTCGTATCCAATTCGCGGTCATCACTATTTGATTCGTATTAGATTCGGTTCTAAAATTCGCTATTCGCACACCTCTACATTTCAGCAGCACAGGACACAAGCGACGAGAGCACAGTGAAGCTCAGCCAACATTCAGCCCCGCGTCCCTGCAGCAAGCGCCTGCCCCTTTCCGGTAGCCACATGCCATTAGTTCGGCGCTTCCACCGATAGAGGCGCCACCAGTCCAAGCTCGCCCCGCGCCCGGTGCCTATAGTATTGGGTTTTTTCTGAAATTTTGACTCGATCAGAAGTCGCACAAAATGCGTTTTCCCGCAACGTAGAGCATTCCTCTACTTATTGCGCGCCTTCCTGAATAAAAATACGGTCTCTCAAAATCTTGCCCAAAATGCCAAAAAAGGTGAGACTATAGTCTCGGGTTTTTTGTGAAATTTTCTCTCGATCAGAAGTCACACAAAATGCGTTTTCCCGCATCGCAGAGCGGGAATAAAAATACGATCCTGAATACGATCCTGAATAAAAATACGATCTCTCAAAATTTTGCCCAATATGCCAAAAAAGGTAAGACTATAGTATTGGGTTTTTTGTGAAATTTTGACTCGTTCAGAAGTCGCTCTAAATACGTTTGGCCGCATCATAGAGCATTCCTCTACTTATTGCGCGCCTTCCTGAATAAAAATAGGGTCTCTCAAAATTTTGCCCAAAATGCCAAAAAAGGTAAGACTATAGTATTGGGTTTTTTCTGAAATTTTGACTCGATCAGAAGTCCCACAAAATGCGTTTTCCCGCATCGTAGGGCATTCCTCTACTTATTGCGCGCCTTCCTGAATAAAAATACGGTCTCTCAACATTTTGCCCAAAATGCTGAAAGAGGTAAGACTATAGTATTGGGTTTTTTTGTAAATTTTGACTCGATCAGAAGTCCCACAAAATGCGTTTTCCCGCAACGTAGAGCATTCCTCTACTTATTGCGCGCCTTCCTGAATAAAAATACGGTCTCTCAAAATCTTGCCCAAAATGCCAAAAAAGGTAAGACTATAGTCTCGGGTTTATTGTGAAATTTTGACTCAATCAGAAGTGGCACAAAATGCGTTTTCCCGCATCGTAGAGCATTCCTCTACTTATTGCGCGCCTTCCTGAATAAAAATACGGTCTCTCAAAATTTGCCCAAAATGCCAAAAAAGGTAAGACTATAGTATTGGGTTTATTGTGAAATTTTGACTCGATCAGAAGTGCCACAAAATGCGTTTTCCCGCATCGTAGAGCATTCCTCTACTTATTGCGCGCCTTCCTGAATAAAAATACGGTCTCTCAAAATCTTGCCCAAAATGCCAAAAAAGGTAAGGACTATAGTATTGGGTTTTTGTGAAATTTGACTCGATCAGAAGTCCCACAAAATGCGTTTTACCGCATGGTAGAGCATTCCTCGACTTATTGCCGCAGCTTCCTGAATAAAAATACCGGTCTCTCAAATTTTCCCAAATGCCAAAATGTAGACCTATAGTATTGGGTTTTTTTTATTTTTGACTCGATCAGAAGTCCCCACAAAATGCGTTGTCCCGCAACGTATAGGCATTCGCTACTATTGGCGCGCCTTCCTGAATAAAAATACGGTACTGATCTCAAATCTGCTCACATGCCAAAGGAGAAGGACTATTATTTGGTTTTTTGTTGAAATTTGCTCGATCAGAAAGTCCCACAAAAGCGTTTTCCCGCATTGTAAGCATTCCTTACTTATTGCGCGCCTTCCTGAATAAAATAAGGCTCTCTCAACATTTGCCCAAAATGCCGAAAAGTCAGACTATAGATTAGGTTTTTTTGTAAATTTTGCCTCGTTCAGAAGTCCCACAAGAGCTTTCCCGCATCGTAGAGCATTCCTCTACTTATTGCGCGCCTTCCTGAATAAAATACGGTCTCTCAAGATCTTGCCCAAAATGCCAAAAAAGGTAAGACTATAGTCATTGGGTTTTTTTGTAAATTTTGACTCGATCAGAAGTCGCACAAAATAGCTTTTCCCGCAATCGTAGAGCATTCCTCTACTTATTGCGCGCCTTCCTGAATGAAAAATACGGTCTCTCAAAATCTTGCCCAAAATGCCAAAAAAGGTAAGACTATAGTATTGGGTTTTTTGTGAAATTTTGTACTCGATCAGAAGTCGCACAAAATGCCTTTTACCGCATCGTAGAGCATTCCTCTACTTATTGCGCGCCTTCCTGAATAAAAATACGGTCTCTCAAAATTCTTGCCCAAAATGCCAAAAAAGGTAAGACTATAGTATTGGGTTTTTGTGAAATTTTGACTCGATCAGAGGTCCCACAAAATGCGTTTTCCCGCATCGTAGAGCATTCCTCTACTTATTGCGCGCCTTCCTGAATAAAAATACGGTCTCTCAAAATTTTGCCCAAAATGCCAAAAAAGGTAAGACTATAGTATGGGTTTTTTGTGAAATTTTGACTCGATCAGAAGTCGCACAAAATGCGTTTTCCCGCATCGTAGAGCATCCTCTACTTATTGCGCGCCTTCCTGAATAAAAATACGGTCTCTCAAAATCTTGCCCAAAATGCCAAAAAAGGTAAGACTATAGTATTGGGTTTTTTGTGAAATTTTGACTCGATCAGAAGTCGCACAAAATGCGTTTTCCGCATCGTAGAGCATTCCTCTACTTATTGCGCGCCTTCCTGAATAAAAATACGGTCTCTCAAAATCTTGCCCAAAATGCCAAAAAAGGTAAGACTATAGTATTGGGTTTTTTGTGAAATTTTGACTCGATCAGAAGTCGCACAAAATGCGTTTTCCCGCATCGTAGAGCATTCCTCTACTTATTGCGCGCCTTCCTGAATAAAAATACGGTCTCTCAAAAT